>PVJA010004118.1:0-88831 GCA_004027025.1 Myocastor coypus | reverse complement strand
TGCAAAACCTTTGACTGTGTATGTATCTGCTTCCCCTTAGTCCAAAGAGAAATATATTCTTTCCTTTTTTTTTTCTAAGCAACATCAATAGGGAGGTGGGTCATGCTCACTCACTGTACTCTGTAGAATGATTGTGAGGACAATATGCAATATGTCAACTTTCAAAGAAAAGAAAGGGGAAAAGAAAAAAAAAAGTAATGTGGATTTAGAAAGGTTAATGTTTAATTGTTTGATCAATCTTATATACCCATATGTATTAATCTAAACTGTTCTGATGATGAAAATATGTAATATAACCATTGTTAAATTTAAACAATAAAAAATTGAAAAAAAAAAAAGTACAGTTGAAGGAAAAACAAAACAAAACAAAAAAAACCAAAAAGCAAATTAAATGGGCTACACCACTCCATTCACAGTGGTCCCAGCTACTGCCACACTTTAGGAAGCAGTAGATAGCCCTTGGCAGAGGACAGTGACCCACAGGTCTCCTGACCCATAGTAGCCATGTGGGTGTGTGGCACCTGCACAGGTGGTTTCTACTTGCACAAGGGTCCTTTGGTGCCCTCTTAGGGTCAAGAGTGCAGAGGCATCTACGCTGGCTTTGGTTTCTTTGCCTTTAAATAGGCAAGTGTGGAGAAACTCTGTTCTTTAAGCATCCGGATAGACATATGCATTGTGTGCAGACCATCTGTACTCACAGACAGAACCTAGGAGTGGCACTGTGTGGGTGGGGGCACCCTTGGCTTCTGTAGACACCAGCCCCATCAGCCTTGCAATCTTTCAGATTGCCTAGGAGGATGCGTTGGATGAGCTCAACAGTCAGACAGTGGCTCTCCTCACTCCTGAATCAAGACAGTCTTAGCTCTGGGCGGGAACACCAGGATGTGACAGAAAAGGGTGTTCTGGCCACGTTTGTGTGGCATGCTGGGAAGGGGTCTCAGAGTACAGGGGGAGGTCACAGGCCAGGCACAGTGGGGCAGCCTGACATGGTTGCAGGCTCCTGGTGAGCTCTGGTGCAGCAGAGAAGATATGAAATCACACAGACAACACAGTCTATCATGGGCTTAGTGGATTCTGGAGTCCAACCAATGCACCTCTTTCTTGCTTGCTGGGTTCGCCTCACCCTTCCATGTCTGTGATTCCAGTGGCGACCCAAATGCCCCCAGAGCTGCTCCCACAGTGTGGCCTCTGTGGGGAGTAATGGAGTTGAACATTGGCATGGGAACCAGCCTTGTTGGATAAAAGCAGTGAGCTATTTCTCTTTGGTTTGTAGACAATAGAAAGAAGTAATTTATTATAAAATATTTCCAGCTGTGTTGTTCTCCAATTCCTGTTGGGTTTGACCCCGAATCATGAAACCCCTCAAGCCTGCACAAAGTCTGGGTCTATGAACTGAGACTCCTGGTGATGTGGTGGGGGCCCCCGCCCTCACTTGTGACCCTGGCAGGTAGGGTGGGGGCTGCGAGCATGGCCCTGTGGCCGCTGCTGTCCTAGAGGATCCCTGGTCTCCATGCCCTCTCCTTGTCATTCTAGAGGAGATCACCCTTCTCTGGCCCCAGAAGCCACTCTCTGCTGGGTGCCTCCTGTCTCCCTGGGACCCAACAGCTGCCTTCTCAAGCCTTCTCCTGGGAAGCCCCCCCGCAGGGCAGAGCTTTGTCCGTGCACCCGTGCATAATGTATCTCACCCTGTGAGCCAGACAATGCCCTCCATGTGCGTGATGTTCAATACGGCCTTCCTCCCAGGTCACGTGACTTTGATCTCCCAATGAAGGAAATGTTTGATTGCCTGGAAATGTGTAGGGTGTGAGCGCTGTCCAGAGCAGGACAAATAGGCTGCGTGTGCATGCCTGGCCCATTCGCACGGGGAGGGTTGTGTATTTGCAAAGGATGCTGGGGCTGCAGCAGAGCAGAGGGGACCTGTGCCCGGGACCCTCACTCTGGTGCTCACATAACAGTGGGATGCATCATCTATGTTCTCAGATGCTTGTGAGAGCCATGAAAGTAAACCCTTAAAAACCACCCTGCCTGGCTAACCAGAGAGGAAGGAAGGTGAAGAAATGCTCAAAAATTTGCCCCAAGTGAGTGATGAGATGGATTTAAAACCCAAGCTTAGTGGTGTCCCTGTCATTTCCTTGGCCCTGAGCCACTATACCTGACACCCACAACCTACAGGAAAAGAGCTTTTTTTTTTTTTTTTTTTTTTTAATGTACTTTAGTACAGGGTTTTACAGAGTCTTACTACACAGATCAGGCTCCTAGTGATCCTCTCAAGCCCTTGGATTACAGGCACGTGTCACCATGCCCAGTCTTGGGAGAGATGATTTTGGTTCATAGTTTTCATTTCTGGACATACCTTTGCAGGCAGACAAGAAGCAGAGAGTGATGGGTGGAGGGTGTGTAGGGAGGGGTAGACCATCCAGGCCACACCCCCGTGATGGCCTCTAACCAGGCCCTGCTTCTAGCATAGCACCCCAGGAGCCAATCCCCCCACAGGCCCACCTCCAAGCTCAGGAGCTTTGGGGGCACATTCTGGGTCTAAGCCATAGCTCATAGATCTGACTGTGGGGAAGTGGCTGTCCCAGCCTGGGATGAGCTGCAGCGGTGCCACCAAGACCCTGAGGTGGGAGCACACCTTGAGGCGGTGTGGGTATTTGCTGAGCAGAGCAAACGCTGAGGGTGGAACTGGCCTGCCCACACTCAGATCTGCCATGGAAGTGGCAGGCTGGGTACTTGAAACCCAGTGGCCCTGATGGTGTCCGTGTTGATGGTATCCAGGGTTCACACTCTGTCCTTGGTCTGTGTGTGCAGGGACTGCCAGTCAACAGCTCCGAGTGCTAGGTCCTACAGGGGGTATAGGGACAGTGACAGTGGCGCTTGTGGGATCTGGACCTGCAGTTCTGGGCACTCATGTGACCTGTGTGGGGCAGGTCGGAGCCCTGGGGCGACTCAGGGACTGTCCACAGCACAGCAGGGGTGGTGACACGGCAGGCAGAACAAAGCCTGGTGACTCGTGTTGAAGTGTGGAGGAAGGGAACGTGAGGTGGGACATTGGAAGGGTGGGGAATACTGCTCAGCGGAGGCTGCGCCTGCACCAAGAGCACAGCCTGCTGAGCTGGTGTCCTGCCTGTGCTCTGCTCAGGGCCACGGCTGTTGTTCTGCGTCACTCTCTTCCTGCCCACACCATTTGCATTCAAAACTCTGCTTACAAAATGCCCTCCATGGGTCCCCTGGCCCGTGCCTGCTCTGATACCCATTGCTCTTAATCCTCATCTAAAAGGATTATACAGCTAATAGGAATCTGGAATGAGTGCTTGGGTGGCCAAGAATTTCTCATATTTAGCAGATTTTCCCTAAGATGGGTTCCAGAAAATGAGATTAATGGATGAAATTATATTAGGGTCTGAGAAGTTTTGGATTCCTGTACACTGATATAAAGGAAAGTCCATACTGACTGACAGTGAGGGGTGCTGGTTGGAAAGCGGTGACACGAGAACGCTGCGGCCATGACGCTTGGCTCTCCGGGAATGTTGTCCTCGCTCTCCCTCTTGAGTGTTTCTCACTGTATCATTTGCCTATTATTTATTTATTTATTTATTTATTTATTTATTGTGGAACGGGGATTGAACTAGGACCTTGCACTTACCAGGCAGGCACTCGTGCCCCTGAGCTATCTCCCTGGCCCCTCTCACTGTATCATTTGAATGAATAGGAAGTGTTGGTGATCTGTGCACATCATATCACTGAGATATGGAGTGCCGGAGCTACCAATTTCTGGGTAACACCTACCACTAAACTGTTCACGCATTCTTTTTTATGTATTGCTCTTATTCATGTGTTTAGTGGATACGAGAACCTCTAATTTTAAAATTTTTAAAAAATTACTTATAATGTGTTTATTTCAATTAGTCCTTGTTGATGGCACAAGGTAATTACATTCATTGTGAGAGGCTGGTGCACATGCAGAGTACATCTTAAAAGAGCTGAGAGCCTTCTAGAAGGCGAGTTACCTTGGCCTCAACATTACAGAACCCTGCCCCTCTTTCAGGGAAGTGGACGCTGTTACATGTGCAAGCTCAAGGTGCATGAGGAGAAATGGTTTAGTCCAAGCCATGAGTACAACTTATACTCCCGAGCTTAAAACATTTCTAAGTTACTGCCAGTGAAGACGCCCACTCACTTTGAAAGGGCAAGTTAGCAAGGGAGAAAGAAAGTGCCTCACCACCCCTGACGTCGCCCTGCGTGGCTGCAGAAACTCACAGCGCCCAGCAGCACAAGCGCTGCCTGCATGAGGTGGGCAGATCGCAGTCGAACTGCGGGGGCCCCTGGCACAGTGCCGACTGGGTGGGGTGCACAGTCCGCTGAGCCCTGCCTTGCTTCCCTGGCTGCTCTACCCTCCGCAGCCTAAAGGCCGTCCTCACCCCACGCCCAGGTGCTGACTGGGCACCAGGATCTCCAGAGAATCTTGGAGCCCAGGGCAGGCACAGGAGCAAGTCATTATCCACATTAATTAGTGTATTTTCCTTTTATATAAACACTAAGGCTTGAAGGTTAATTGCTCATTTAATTAAAACATTCAGCCTTAATCAGGATTACCTTATATGTAATCTTGATTTAAGACATATTTAAGATACACCAACTGCCTCTGTTATGATGTGCCTGCCCTGAAGAGAGAGGGCTCTAATAGGGAACCAGAAATTTGAGAGGCAGAATTATAAGCAGGGGCATGGAAAAAGTAACTTAAGATCTTTTCAATGAGTTGGGTTGACTCTGGAATATTTTCTGCTGGGAGATGAATGTAGAGATTTTTGATGGTTGTCATTCTGCTCCCATTTTATTCTTAGTATTCCTCTGTCTGGTTACTGACTCTTGTTAAGGAGATGTTTCGGGAGAGGGTTGCTCTTCCAAAGCTGTGCTTTGTAGAACTGAGCATGGATGTAGGCAATGTGTGAGCTGTGCTCTGGTCACGGGGCCCAGGATGGGGCCAGGACCCGTCCCTGTGAACCAGAGTCTGGGGTGGATGATGATGGCTATTCTCAGAGACCACTAGAGTCTGTGCCATGTTTGTCACTTCCACCTTCCTGCCCTCTGTCCCAGTGAGTGTGTTACTCCTTGTTGTCCTCGACTCAGCCCAGGCTCTTCTGACCAAATCCTCATTATGCTTCAGTGACAACAGCCCCCCTCCTCTTCTTCAGGATTCATGACATTTCTGGTCTCAGCCTCCACGCTGCCAGGGAGGCCCTAGTTTCCTCTCTACAGGCCACTGGGGATGCCTGCAGCACAAACCAGAAGGCACAGGAGCTCATGAGTAGGAGGTCCAACACGATCAAACCTAACAAGAGGGCAACCTTGAGCAGTGATGTCCTCCCACTGGCACACTTGCTGCACCCAGGCTCTGCCTGCCACACACACTGCTGCACTCGTCAGAAGCCCCTCCTCTCTGTTCTCAGGGTAGGATCCTCAGGCCCCCGAGGGTCTAGGTAGAGCGGTGCTGCTCATCCCACAGGGTGCTGCCCACTGTCCTGAAGCGGCTTAGGCATTGTCTTTAACAAGGCCCAGAGGGAAGTTTCCGGTGAAGCTTGATGGAGAAGGCTCTGTGCGATACACACATGGAAGCCTGTTTAAAAGAGAAGGTGTTTAGCTGTGGGGCCCATGCTTTCTAGGGGCTGGTTAGAGGAATAGACGTGATTCATTACGCTGCCTTCCACTGGCTGCTGGGCAGCGGGTGGAGAGTGTCATGTGGCCTTATGCACACAGGACAGTGGTGCATCCAGCTGAAGGCCTGTGACCCAGCGCTCAGGCCCACTGGTATGAGTCCATATCAGAAAGCCAAAGGGGCTGTGCTGGAAGCCTGAAGGAGCTGGAGTCAATGTCCCAAGGCAATGCTGAAAGCCAGCGCTCCTTGGAAGAAGCAAAAGGGCAGACCTTCTTTCCCTCTTTATTGCATCTGGGCCATAAGCTTAGTGGTTGGTGCCACCCACATCCGGGGCGGGGCTTCTCCCAGGCTTCCACAGCATGGCAACCATCACAGACACACCCAGAGCTGTCCCTTCCTAATGCACCAGGGATCTCTGAGTCCAAGACTTGCCCCTCAACAGTGGAGTAATCTGATGACATTGGCATTCCAGGTGCCTCTGGCCTGGGGGTTCCCTGTGGACCCCACAACATGAGCAGTCTCTCTGTAGCCACACCCCTGCCAGCCACTCATGACTCCTGGAGGCAGGGGCATGGTGCCTAACTGCCACCTCCAATGTAGAACTGAGCATAGCACTGGAAGGTTAGCTCCACTCAGGGCCTGCATCGGTGCCCTTCAGCACGACACCAGGTTCACCCCAACTGTTATGGTTCATGTCTAGTTGTCCCCCCAAAGCCTCATGCAGTCATGGGGCAAGGACCTCTATAGATTGAGACTTGATCCATGATCCACTAGGATTATGTGATTTAGTACTGATCTAGAGTTTGAAACTTGATCCATGATCCCTGGGATTATGTGTTTTAAGTACTTCTGGGATTATGGGTGTAGCCTAAAGCAGATAGGCTGAGGTGGAGAGCCTGAATGTAATATAAAGAGAGACAGAGAGACAGACTAGTGCTATTGCTCTGCTGCCCTGATTGGTCAGTTGCCTCGGTCACCATGTTGTTGCTGTTCCACTGCCATGAACTGCTGCTCTCTGCCATGTGCCACTCTGCCTTGGAGCCAGCTGAGTATGGATTGAAACCTCCAGTAACTGTGAGCTAAATAAACCTTTCCATCCTTCGTTTTGAGTGTTGGGTATTTGTCTCAGCAACGAGTAAAAAGTAACTAAGACACCAGCTCTTGTTTATCTGGGCAGTTTGCTCCGATGTGCAGACTGTGACATGCTGACTGAGTTCATAGCAATGCCTTCCCTAAACATTCAGATCATGGGGTGTTTGTTGACAGCCACAGCCTACTCTAATGGGCCATGTGCAGGTGGCCTCATGAGCTGCTGAGCCCAGTGTCAGTGGAATGAACAATGAACAACTTGTGTTAGACCTTCAGTTGGTATTTGATATCAGAAGGGGGCCTTGATCTTGCTTTAAACACGGTAGCAGCTCTGCGTGCACTGCTGCTCAGCTGATTGGCCCAGAATAAGTCTGCGTGGCCTGTGCACTGCCCCCACCAACAGTAGACTACACCAAGGATGATCACACAGACTCCTCTGTCTCTGTACGTCTTTCCATGTGTGGACAAAGGTGAACCTCATTTGGTCCTAAGCCCCTGTGCCATGAGGTGCCTTGCTGGACCTGTACCCCAGTCCTCTGGGCTCTGTCAGGAGCCAACCCTGGTTTCAAATGCTTGGGTCAGAGCTGTGGCAGGGACACAGGCCTGGGTCTCACACACTCCTTCTCACCTTTTTCCTTTTCCTCCTGCGTTGCTGGTTCTATAGCATCCACTTCCTTATAGCCTTTCTGCCATTGGTTGCTGCATTCATGGGAGGTGGATGGATGGATGTGTGTGGAGGTCAGCCACTGAAACCTTTTGGGGTCAGATCACACCCTTAAACACACAGCTGATCTACCCAGGAGGCACGCTGCCCATCCTTCTCCCTGTGGAGTCTTTCACAAGACCACCAGGATTTGCTGGCACTTGAGGTGATGAACTGCGAACGATGGGAAAAAAGAAGACGTCGTCAAAACAAATGTGCTAGCACTGCTGGTGGCTTTTCTATGGGAGGGGTTTCTGGAATCTGAGGTATTTAGCACTGGGATACATTTTTTTCTGTTTGGCTTTTTCAGAGAGGGTCTTGCAATGTGGTCCAGGGCGCCCTTGAATTTACTATGTGGCCTAGGCTGGTCTCAAATTCATGACAATCCTCCTGCCTCAGCCTCTGATATGCTGGGATCACAGGTGTATGCCATCACTGGCTCCTCCAACTGTACTTGCTTTTGAGGTTGGTAGGGACAGTGGATGGGAGGGGATGGCCTCAGTGGCCTCCTGGGGACCAAAGCCCAGTGGCCAGGACTGAGGAGCTGGGCAGCATCCACCTGCACAGGCGTTTCTTCTTCTGGGCTGAGAAGGGTTGTCCCGAGGAGCATAGAATCCCCAAGCCACTTGGCCTTGCCTGAGGAAGGCAGGCCCAGCATGGCCTTGGTGGAAGTCTTCCAGGAAGGGTGGGCAGGAGGGTGCCTGGGTCAGGTGCAGGGGCTCTAAGACTCTGAAGTGTGGCAGTGCTGTGGTGAGCAGGAAGGCCCTGTGCTTCAGAAAGGACCGATGACCTGGGCTGGGGTGATGGTGGTTGGGAGCCGTGGCTGCACGCAGTGGCATCCCTGGCTCCCAGCTGTAGACCGTGTTCACTGTAGAAGCTCATTAGTTTCTGCATTTTAGTAGGAGTTTTTCAATCAAGCAATGTGTGTTCATGAACTAAAGTCTTCAAACCATGGGGCAGCAGGAATGTTCCACCTTGGGCTCGATGCCAGCCTGGGAGCCAATGGGCTGCAGCTACCACTGGCCCACTTTTCTCCTGTTCTCTCTGCCTTCTTTGTTCTCTCCTCCACTGCCTCCCGTCCTCTCCCTCTTGCCAGTCACATCCTGGAGATGTTCACGTTGGGTGCCCTCAGCTTTGCTGCTTGCCTCGAAGCCAGTTTTCCAGCTGATGGCAGCCCATGCATGGCACTGGTCACAGTTTGTATTATGTCACTAGTGCTGACGCCTAGGCTCAGTCAAGTTCTCCTTCATGTAAACATTACTTAAATAAGCACACTTAAAATCCTCATTATTAATAAAAATAAAAATAAAATACAATCCCGATTATTGACCTTAGTTGCCACCCACACGCAGAATCCAGATGCGGGCGTTGCTGGGGGCGGCGTGGCGCTCACCATGCGTGCACCGTTGCTTCATGCACATCCCACTCTGGCATCGGGTCCTGGTTTCTTCTAAGGAGCACTTTCTTCCTGAACAAAAATATGCCATTGGTTTGCAATCTGAAAATCCTTTGTCCCACAGCTTCCTTGTGTGTCATAAGTTCACCTACAGGCCTTTGCCATACACAGGCAGAACAACTGCAAATGCAAGGTGAGAAAAAGAAGTGAACAGAAAAACCCCACGAAAACGGAACACTGAACTGTGGAGGTGAAGTTCACAGGTGAGGGGGTTGGTCAGTGCTGTTCACCTCACCTATCTCATCTGCCTCAACTTGTGAGCATGAGTGCACGTGCATCTGTGTACATGTATGTGTGTGTGTGTGTGTGTGTGTGTGTGTGTGTGAGAGAGAGAGAGAGAGAGGGAGAGAGAGAGAGAGAGAGAGACTGTGTACTAGAGGTTGAACCCAGGACTTTGCACTGAGCTACACCACTAGCCCTGCTCTTCTATTTTGAAGCTTGCCATATCACTGAGCTACCTAGTTTAGGCTCAAATTTGCAATCTTCCTGCCTCAGCTTCCCAGAATGCTAGGATTACAGGCATGGGTCACTATATGGGCCAAACATCACATTTCTCAGACTGTCACGAGGTGGACACTTTTCTGTTGGTCTTGATTCTGTCTTGAGGTACACTTTAAAATTAGCTATGAACCTTTTAATTAGATCAGAAGGCCCCACTGTTTCACCTTTATTTGTCAAATATGTCAAATACTTAGCAGAAAGCTTGCATTTTGAAGGCACAACAGTATTTTTGTTCATCTATTTATTCGTCTCACAATGTAATTGAAGCTGGCCTTGATCTCACAATGTAGCCAGGGCTGGCCTTGAACTTGTATCATCCCCCACCTCAGGCTCCCAAGTGCTAAGATTTCAAGTGTGTACCACCACACCTGGCTATAATAATTTTTGAATAGAGAAACTTTATTACCTTGACTCAGGCCATTGCTTAAAATGTATCCTCCAAGCTGGGCACACACTTATTATCCCAGTATCTGGGAGGCTGAGGCAGGAGGATTGCAAATTTGAGGCCAACCTGGCTTGAAATTTAGCAACTAAGTGAGACCATGTCTCAAAATAAACAATAAAAATGGGCTGGGGGTATAGCTCAGCACAAGAGACCTGAGTTCAATCTCCAGCACAACCAAAAGAGGAGATGGAAGCAGTGGTGTGTGTGGGAGGAGGACAGGTAGTCAGTGTCTCCAGGGCTTCTGGGGCTGCTCTGAGCCTTGCAGCAGGCAGAGTAAAACTTTTGCATGAGGCCCTATGAGCCTTTCCCAGGGCAGAGGGCCCACACCTTCTCTGGATGACCCCAACTGTGGAGGTGTGGGAATAGTTTCCCTCCCCCTGAGCGGCTGTGGGTGAGTCTGCTCTGCAGCAGTGATTGCAGGGGCCCCTGAGCACTGTCACACTCCTTTTAGGAGCCTATTTCAGGTATTTGAAGACTTGAGACAAATATCTCTTGTTCACCCTACTTGGTTGTCAGCAGGCAGTCATCAAGTTCACGTTCTCCCCTAATGGTTATAAATACTTGAGAAGAAACATGCAAAGAGGGTAAATAAAGTCGAGGCTTCTCCTTGTTGCTCCTCCAGGAAAATGTTTTCCTCTTCGGCTTGAATGGCACAAGGGAAACAGCTCTCAAGAAATTGCAGCACTTCTCAAATAACACATCATGTTGGGCTTTTGGAAGAATGATGACAATGATTTATTATGAAAAATATGGTAGTGCAGAGCGAAGTTGACTTCAGACACCTTAATGCATAAAACATATCCTTACACCAGGTCTGCTGTAGACATAGCCCTTGTTTAAGGAAATTGTCAGGATTTATTTTTAAAATTGCACAGTGAAATGCTTTCTGTGAGTCTCTACGGGCACGCTGAAGTCTGACGAGCTCTGGCCTCTTCCCACAGCCTCCATCTGGGCATGTGTGATGCCGCCTCATCCCGCTTAGCCCTGCTCTCAGAGCATGGGGCTGGCAGCGGCACATAGTGCTTTTTCTGTGCTGCCCTAAGCACCCTGAGTGCCCCTTTCAGTCTTCCTGTGTGAAGTTGTGGATGTCAGAGACCATAGATACATCTCTCCACATTCCTTACAGATGCATCTATGTCTTTTTGACACATCCTCTTGAGACGGAGAGGCAGATTGGTAGACACCACCTGGCCTGAGGGACTTGGGAAGGGGCCCAAACAGGATGCCTTGCAAGTCACAGCTAAGGAAGAAACAAAAACTTCAATGTACGAGTCAGTGACAGCCATGGACCCTCAGAGCATGGGGACAGCTCAGGGTCACATGTGGTGCACAGTGGTCTCGTGAACCCTGGCCACCTGGCTGTCAGCTCCAGAGCCTGGCACCAGGCCACCCTGGCTCAGCTGCAGGGGAGGCCATCAGGCCCTTTAAAAACCCTCCTGCCTTGGGTGGGGCCAGCTTAAATTAGGAACTCTTGTTCCACAAGTTCCTGACATGATCAAAATCCCTGAGGGAGCTCTGGCCATCTAGAGAGGACAGGGTGACATTTTGCAGTTGCACAGAAGCTTATGGGTAATATGTCCATCAGCTTCACCCTCGTCCTAGCTCCTGACCCCCTGGAGTGACTCCTGGGAATGTAAATGTGTGTCCAGATTTGCTCATGGGGAAGGAATGTCTTTGTGGTATCTATGCCCTCTTTCCACAAGGCGTAACTCTCTTCACCTACTTTATGGTAAATTTTGCCCATGCTTCTTCTCAGCTGAGAGTTTGGACCAATTTGTGTTGTCAAGGCTCAGAGGGCCAGGGAAGAGAGGGGCTGGCTCCCTCTTCCACTAGAGCCAAGCTTCTCAAAAGTAGGATTCTGGTGAATTTTGGTTAAGAGAACATTCTGGTTTTTCTACAAGCTTATGTTAAATTCAGAAAGGCCAGAATATGTACATAGTATTTTATTTTTGTAACCATTCTTTGAGGTGGGTAGTGTTATGAAAATTCTTATCAGAAGGGGAAACTAAGGCTCAGGAACATGGGATTTGGTGTAATTTATATGAACCTTCCAAGTCTTACAGTTTTGACTTAGAGCAGTTATGCCTTCTGAGAAGTTGAGGTGATGTTTAGTAAAGTAACGAAGAAGCAGTGTGTAGTGGGCCAGCCGGAGGAGCCCATGGTGGAGCAAGGCTTGGTGATTGGTCAGAACGTGGTCATCCTTGACGCTGCCCAGAAGCCGGCCCACATCCTCCTCCAGCCAATCACCTCTGGCCCCCTGGGGAAGGAGGCAGAGGAATGGTGCACACCTTGCTCAGCTCTGTCTGCTCCCTGCACACTATAGCAGAGGACTTGGTTTTAGGGACCATGTCGTCTTTGTCATGGCAGTAATGTGGCTCCCAGCCTGGCAACACTGTCAAGTTTAAGGATATCTCATCCAATAGGAATAATGTTGGTGGTTTCCTGGCAAGCAAGGCAGAATGGCACAATTTCAGGTGTGAGTGGACTTTTGACTAAGGGTGACCCTGTGCTATGGACAGACGGGATTTCACACTGCAGATTCTGGGATTGCTTATTGGGTGAATGTTGGTCCCCCGCCTCCTGCTGTCAATCACAGGGTTGGCAAAGTGACCTCCAGCATTTCCTGCTCATAGCAGGGTGTCATGCTAGGTGTGGATTCCAACTTGCAGGGATGTTGTCCCCTTTTAACAGGTGCGGAGAACTGGGACAGTGCCAGGTCCTGAGGGGTGCAGCATGAGTCTGCAGGGAAGCCTGAGGCCATGACCAGAGCTCAAAGGGGGCGGGTATCCTTCCTTGCCCAACCTGTGCCAGGATCCCAGCCGGCTGGATCTGAACAACAAGGATCTATGAGTGCTGTGAACAGAAAGTGCACTGGGAGTCTGGCCACCACCACCTCTGTGACATTTCTATACCATGGGCAGTGGTGGGAGAGGAGCCAAAACCTGAACACGGTGTTAGTTGGAGACTTGGCTACAGGCCAACGTCCTCCTATCCTGGGTGACTCTGTGTAGACCTTGGACCACAGCACCAGACTCTGACAGGAGCCCTGAATAGTGAGGCAAGGCTGATGAGGTCCAGGCTCCTGGTCCCCCAGGTCAGCCTCAAACCCAAGATGGGCTCAGGGTGACACCCAGGGACCCTCTAATGTCACAGAAGATGAGATCTCCAGATAGACAGTACCTGGTCAGCATTTGCTGCCTCTGTGAGGACACTGGCTGTGACTTGCCCACCTCATAGGTGCTAGAACCCAGATTTTGTCTGTGGGAATCAAGATGGAGTCACACTCCAGAGAGTTCCTGGATGCCTCAGGCCGTCTGGGTGGAGCCATCAGGGCTCTGAGAGACTCGGGTTTTCAGCTTTGGCTTCTGGTGCTCACTTACAGCTTATGGCTCAGGAAGTAGGCTGGATTTGCTCCTGGACCCACACAGAGGCCTCACGGCCCACAGCTGCAGGCCTCTTCACATTGATGCTGGACTGCAGGCACTGAGATGGCTCAGAGACCAACTCCTTGCTGGAGTTTGAAATTCTAGCACTAAATTCCAAAAACCAATTTAAAAAAATTGAAGAACTCCCTTAGTTTTTATTTCAGAGATTTTTCAAATGTTTTAGAAATAGGCTATGTTATTTGAAATGGGAGGTGTGACTACAAAACACAGTGAATGCTGACAATTTAAAGACCTTCCCACAGTAAAAGACACAATGCCATGAATCCGTCTCGAGAGTCTCCTCCTCACTTCAAACACATCTGTCCCGTAGTCCTGACCACTTCCCGCAGCAGCTCTGAGTTCTCATCCTGAGGGTCTTCATTTGTGCTGCCCTGGCTGCCTCGGTGTCCTGTATGGGGCCAAAGCATTTCTCTTCTCTGGTCATTTGGACTTTGGGAAGAGACAGAGGTCATACTATACCAGACTGGGTGACTGAGGTGGAGGAGGACATGGCGCCAGTTCCCATGAGCTGCCTTTCTGCTGGATGGCGCTTGGCAATGGCAGCCACTGTGGCTTTTGATCACACCGCATAAGACCCTCAGGAAAGAAGACTCCAGAGCTGCCGCAGGAAGCAGCCAGAGCCGTGGGACAAGTGTGCTCCCCACAAGGAGAAGGACCTTGAGGGAACTTCATGACACTGTGTCTCCCTCCGCTGCAACTGCTTTTCTAATTTAAACTTTCCCCTTGCCACAGGTTTGGACTTCAGTGTTGAGTACCCGGTGAGTGAGGCCAAGCACACAGCCTGGGTGGCACCCGGAGCACCATGGCAGCTGAGGACAGTGAGTGTGGCTCTGGCCCGAGGAGCTGCTAAGCAGGGTGGATTGATGGCTGCACAGTTACTAACACAGACACATTAACTTCCCATGTTAAAATATTTTCAGCGTTAATGTTCATTTTTAAATTTTGATTTCAAAGTAAATATAGTTCACCCAATTTCTCCAGTACCATGGGCCTAGCCTGGTGGGCACCTTCTGACCTGTCCTCCCAGCCAGACAGTCCTTGACCCTGGAAGGCTGGATGGCCATGTGCGTAAGGTAGGACAGCATGGCATGCAGAAGGTGGGGACCCAGCTGTCACTACGGACAATGCCTTCCCTGCCTAGGGATGGAACCCAGGGCTATGCTGCATCAGGGTTGAGATGTGTCCTATAGGTGCACCAAGGTGCATGAGGAGCACAGTGCTGTAAGCATTCAGGAACACAGATTAGAAAAAAAGCAAGGAGGACTGTGCTCAGGCGCCAGAGAGGAGCAGGGGCGAGCCCTTCCTGGAGGGGCGGCATGCCCCTCTGAGCCACATGAGCATGGTGGGAGCTTCAGGGAGCCTGTGGCTGCAGGCAGTTTGCCTCCCTCTTCCTGTCCTGTCAGTCTGTGACAGAGGCAGGGTGGCCTCGGCTCCTGCGTCCCTCACTCCAGCTTCTAGGAGCCTCCCCTTCCTGCGCATTCTGACACTCTCCCTTTTATTTCTTTAACTGCAATGCAGGGTTTCAGCACAAGGGGCTGTAAGTGCCAGGCAAGTGTGCCACCCCAAGCTGCAACCTAGATCCCCATTGAAGGAGGCTGTAATAAGGACAGTGTGGACTCAGGTGAGATGTGTTGTCCTTATCATCTGCTCCTGAGTGCACTGTGGGCTGGGACACTTTCCTTCCTGGCTCAGAGGAATACCAAGGACTCCTCCTACGGAGGGTCGCTGCCTGCTTGGCTTCCATAGCTCTGCTCCTTTTGGGATTTTTGAGGCAAGGTCTCAGTATGTGGCCTGGTCTGGCTTGGAACTCACTGAGATCCTCCTGCCTCAGTCTCTTTAGTGGCTGGATCATAAGGGTGCATCACCACACCTGCTCCTGCTCTTTTTTAAAAGAAACATTGTCTGTACGTCATCCTCATCCTCCACACCTTGTTACCGGAATCGCCATGGTCGCCGTTGTCTCCAATACTCGGTGACATGCTCAGGAGAGATGTGACCCCATTTCTGTTTTAAGGACAAGGGGTTCAGAAGTTGTAGATCCAAGCAAGGTTGGGAGCCATCACCATCTTAGCACCCAGGACTTGTGCTGGTGGAGGGTGGAGCACAGCCACCTGGTCCTGCAGAACCGCTTCCTGCTGGACTGCAGGTGAGTACCACAGCCACGACTATATATTAAAGCTCTGGGCTCTAGGAACTCAGCGTGGAGGTCTGTCATGTGGCAGTCAGGTCTTGAGGGGGCACTCAGGTTAGCATGGGCCACATCCCTTCCCTGGGGTGGAACCCAGGGCTGTGCTGAATGGGGGTTGAGATGTTTCCTACAGGTGTGCCAAGGTCCTGACTCACAGGGACACCTGGACATAGACCCACTCAGGAGAGTGCATTGTGTGGGGTCAGAGAGACCTGGGGGACATCCCTATGAGTGAGGACACCCCAGGGTGCACAGCGAGCCACAGGAGCAGGGCAGGAACAGGGTGAGCCCCCTGTCACGGCTCAGTGGGACCTGCTCTTGGACCCCTGGGGTTGAGAATTGAGAGACATAAATTCGGCTGTTGATACCTCCACTGAGGTATGCTTTAGGGCCCAAGCAACACCTGACATGACTATGTACCTTCTGGGGTGAGTTTATGGTTTGTGGTTTGGAATCTATGCTTTCAAAGAAGCACAGAGGCCAACATTTGCGTTCACAAGTGTGCAGGGCACTCTGCGGAGTGGGTCACCCTGATGGCTCTGGGACTGGGTGTCACTGGCCACCCCTTGGTTCTGCCTCCTGCTCTGCCTTAAGCCGGTGAGTGAGAATCACTATCTGGTGTGGCTGGGATGTCACCAGGGTGGGAGGGCACCGAGTCACTGCTATGGTCCCTAACACTGCCACTCCCCAAGCTTGCCATGGTTGTCAGAGGACCGGAGCTGATGGCACACACCGCTGTCTTCCTGTTTACAAGCCTGGGATCTCTTAGTGTCTGTACTAAAATTACACCTTAATTATCTGCCCATGTTCTAACTTTAGAGCACTAGCTCCGTTTAACGTCCTCTTCTGTCCCCTTTGCACCTCTCCAGCTCCCGGAGGTGGGTGTGAGTCACACTCCGAAAGGCATCCTGACTTCCTTTCCCCATCTTTGTATTTTTAGACTGTTCGGTTAAATTAGACTCGGAACTTGTCCCCTCCTCCCTTCCCTCTAAGACCCAGGAGAAAGCAAAACAAGCACACTTCATTTTTACTAAAAATACCTCCCGGAAGGGAAGGCGGCACAGAGAAAGCACTTGCAAAGGAGGCAGACTTCCTTCCTGCTAGAGCTGTGCCCCACCTGCCCTGCCCTCGCTCAGGGACAGGCTTGCTTTTCTAAGGGAGGGCATGTTTGTTTACTTAGGACTTACTATGGAGTAGTGGCAGGCACACCAGAGAAGTGGTACACATCAAAACTTGGCCATTTTCACTTGCCCCAGCCCCGTGTTAATGCCAAAATGTCTCCCTCCCTGTTTCTTGGTTGTCCTGAGGGTGAGCTGTACTGTGAACCTGAATGTGAGGTGCTCAGGGGTGCTCTGGGTGTCTGTGCGCTGGACTCCCCGATTCGGGTGACACCAACCTGTGGGCTTGAAATAAAAACAGGGGCATGAAGGAAGTCTCTTTTGTGCCTCTGCAGAGGAGCTCAGGGCTTCGCCACCAGCTTTGGGCACTGTCACCAACGCTAACCCTTTACCTTCCCAACACATACTCACATGGGACACTGCAGTGAGCTCTAGGCCATAGATTTTGACTGGGTCCTCTGCTGTCCAGTGCACAGAGGGTCCCTCCACATCCATACCTGGCTCTGCAGGCCCCTGTAAGTCTACCTTGTCAACCCTTTCTGTGTCATACGTGTCATACTATGTCATGCCACATCATGCTGGATCTGTTCCTGTAGTGAGCCCTTGCTGGTGCTCTGTCATCAGCCACTCACAAAACAGCAAGTGCTGGTGAGGGTGCTGGGTAAAACATACCCTTCTATGTTGCTGGAGGGAACATTAGCCTGTATGGCCACCATGGAAATGAGTGAGGAGGTACTTCAAAAAAATACAAGTAGAAATTTCACTTGGCCCAGGTGTGTTTCTTCTGGTTCCTTCCTGAGTTGCAGTCATATTATAGGAGTGCATGGATGCCCATGTTTCCAGCGGTACGATAAACGATGAGAGCGACCTATGTGTCCACCAGTGAGGGAGCAGACCCAGACAATTTGTCATTGCACAGAATGGTATGCCGTCCCACCATTCCTGAGGATAACTGTGAGCCACTCACAGGAAAGCAGGTGGATTTCGAGAGCTTCGTGCTGGGTGCACTGAGTCAGTGTGGAAGAGTAAATACCACACGGCTTGTCAGGAGAAACGCAAATATGAATTTCTAGTTTGCTTGTGCAGCCTCTCCACCAGTGTTGCGCTGGGTCGCTCCCCCGGGCCCCACAGACATCCACACTGGTCCTGGCTCCTCTGCCGGGAGGCCACGCTGAGGCCTCTCTCATTCTGCTAGTGAAAAGGCAGAGCTAAGGAAGGAGACAGGAGCTTCAGAGGGAGTAGACTTCAGGAGGGAGACGAGGAGAGGCCAGAGACATCCTGTGGGATCTTGGATCCTCAGAGAGAACTAGGGTGCTGGGGTGGCTGCACTGGGGAGGGGCGTGGAGGACTGAACAAGGAGCCTAAGAATGTAGATTCTCAGGCCCAGTAAGTGGGCTCTGATCCCACCTCTGCTACTTCCCAGTGTTGTGTTGCCTGACCTGTTTCTCAGGCTCCCTGTCTACCCAGTAGGAGTTATAATAATGTTATGATTTAAATTTAAATGTCCCCTGAAATCTCAGGGGTTTAGAGGTTGGCCTTCAGTGGGCTCTGTACCCACCAGTAGGTAAGTTAATTAATTAGTTAATCTGAAAAATTTAATTTAACTTAATTTTAAAGAGTAAAAACAAAAAATAAAAAACAATCAGCAATGACAAAGGCAGAAATAGTAACATACAGCAATACACATGGTATACATATTTTCAAAACAAGAACAGCAAATTAACAATGGTTGTTATATTATATATTTCTATCACCAAATCTGTTGCTCAGATTAACAGATATAGGTTCGCAAGACTGGAAAAATAATTGAACATTAATGCTTCCTTTCCATAAAAGTTAATAAAGTTTTTCTTGAAGTTTTTATTTTATTAATTTTAGTTTATTTTAAAGAGAGTATAACAATAATGGATGAGATATTAGACATGGTGCACATTTAGAAGAACAAGATGAGAAGTGGTCAGCACAGGAATTAATTTAGGGCCAAGTGTCCTGTTAGGAGTCAAGGTCTGGTTAGGGCGAGTCTCTAGGAGCATGGCTTTTTGAAAAGCTGATTTTTTAAAAAATCATTTGTTTGTTTGTTACAGGGTCACGCTATACAGCTCAGACTTGTAGTGATCCTCCTGTCTTTGACTCCTCAACACAAGGACTACAGGTGTGTACTACCATGCTTGGTTTCGGTGGCTGGCACAGCATGCAGTACTGGAGATCCAAGCTGAATCCTTGTGCTTGCTAGGTAGGTGCTTAAACTGCTGAGCTATCTCCCCAGCCTCTTGGCCTCAGTTCCTTTTTCCTCTCTCTGTTCCCAGTCTCCATGAGGAGAGCAGCTTTCTTCCAGAGTGCCCACCCACCTTGGAGCCATCTCTGCCTTGAAGCCAAAGAACTGTGGCCTAGGTTCTTGGAACCAGGAGCCAACATAAACTCCTTTAAGTTGAGGGTATTGATCACTGTGTCTCAGAGATAGAAAATCTATCCAATACAGAAAACTGGTATGAGGAATGGGGTTGTTGCTGTGATTGTTCCTGACCTCGTGGTAGAAGCTTTGGAGCTGGTTTGCAAAATGGATTTGGAAAGCTTTGGAGTTGCGGGCTAGAGGAACCCTGGAATGCTAACCAGAACTAGTTAGTGATTTGAGTCAGCTCCCAGGAAAACAGGATGCTTCTAGAAATAAAGGCAGTAAAGGCCAGACTTAGGAAGTTTCAGTTAGGGATTAAGGCTCTATTGCATTCACATTATACTCTGGCAGAGAACTTGTTCACATTTGTCTATGTGCACCTGAATTGATTAATTTGGTGGAGAAAATATCAAGGCAGCTCAATGTTTGGAGTGCTGCGTATTACTGGATGCTTTCAGACAGATTTGTACTGAAAATGAGGAGCAAAAAGATTCTAGTTTCACCAGAAAAGGAGCACCTGCAAAATAGGACAAGAGAGCTTGGTTGTTGAAAACATTAGCATTAAAAAGAAACCAAGTATTTTGCATTAGGGGAACCATAGAAAAAGAATTTGAAGGCCTCTCAGGGATGGCCAGACTTCACCTTCATAGGCTTAAGAGTATAACAGGGTGAGTGACACTGAGGGACTTAACCTTGAAAAGAGAGCCTAGGGCTCCCTGCTCATTCAGGGGCCCAGGCAAGTGTTTCCATGAGTTCAGCAATCCAGGTGTCCAGGGACCACTAGAAGTGTGACCTAAGGAGGCCTGGTTACTTCTTCATCTTACAGCAGATCTTCAGTGTCAGAAGACGGTCTGGGAGCCTACACAGTGTGCTGAGAGGGTGCTATGTGAAGCTGTGGGTAGAGCTGAAGTGCAGTGGAGATGCCAAAAGACTGGAGAAGCCAGGAATGTGGATCATTTGCCAAGTGAAGTACAGGCCTCACCACAGTCCCCATCCTGGAGCAGCCCTCCGAGCTCTGCTGGGCACCAAGGTTTCCTGGCGCACGCAGCAGACAGCTTCAGCCTCCGGTCTCCATCCCTGTCTCCGTACCCGTCTCCCTCCTTTGGAGCTGCTCTTGTTTTCATTCTGGATCCGTCAGTTGGCACCCAGGTCTTAGATTAGCCCCACCCCCTTCATCCTGCCTCCCGTCACCCCTTCCAGCACACTCATGCTAGTTGTTTAGTTGCTGTCACATCTCTGGTGTCTTTGGAACGATCTCTCATTCTCCTGACTCCGGGGTTCTTTTCATTTCCTTCGCTGGTTGCTCTCCTTGTCAGGGATGCTGCTATTCCTGGAGTTATCATCCTGTGAGCCTCTCAGTCTCTGGCCAGGAGCACGCAGGGAACACTAGAGGGGCTCAGAAAAGCCATACAACACCCGCGTCTCTCCATGCAACTTGAAGGGTCGACTTCTAGAACAGCCAAGGATACTGGGGCTTGGGCATGGAGGTAGGACTCACAAGGCTGTGGACTGCAGGGGGTTCCTCAGCTCTGGTCCCTGCTATTTGTCCTCAGCTTCATCTGGGGCCACACGCTCCTGGGCTCCTCACTGCAGACTCTTGATTGGGGCCCCTCCAGTCCTGGCATTAGGGCCCACTTCCTCACAGTCCCTGTGGTGTCCAGCATGGCAGCTGACACTGCAGGCCAGGTTCTGGCTCAGCTCGGGGCTTCCATTCTTCCCCAGCAAGCTGCAGCACCCCCAGTGGTCCCCCACATTTCCACATCCAGTCTGTCCATCTGGGCGCCAGCAGCCTCTGTGTTCTGCACAGTCCTGCCCCATCCTGGGGTGTCCAGTCATCTGCCCTGATGCCACGTGCCTCTCCTTTCTCCTGAGATCCAGCCTGCTGCGCATCTACCTTAGGAGTGGATTCTGCTGGTCCCCCCTCCACCACATTCTTTGGCTGCTTTGTCCAAGGCCAGTTCATGAGCAAACCCTCCTGCTGCCCTGGGGCCATGTCATCTTCAGCCACTTCTGTTTCCCACTGCAGCTGCACCACCTTCCTGTCTCCTGCCACTCAGCAACTTCCTCCCTGCCTACTGACTGGTCTGCTGACCCCCATCCTGGCCACTCAGGTCTCCTAGTGTTGTCTCTCAATCTGACCCACCTGCACCTTCATTGGGTCCCACTGTACCCTGAGAAATCCTCCCTCATCCTGAGATCACCAGGGTGTCCTCATCCCCGCAACGACCCTTGGTGAGAGATCTCGCTGCTCAGCTGCTGCAGCTGTCCTCTGCAGGGTCACTTGCATGTCTCCCTTTGTCCCTTTTCTGTGTGGGGTGGTTCCCAAGGCCACCTCCCAGGCCCTGACAGGGCCCTGCCTGCTGTCCTCCTGTTGTACTTCCTTTCTGCACAGCTTGCCAGCTTACCTGTGCAGCTGCCTTCCTCATGGGGGTTTGCTGAGAGTGAAAGCCAAGCTAGGGGCATTCGCCTTGCTTTCCCAGCACTGAGCACCTCGTCTTTTACTACATCATCATTTTTGAATTTAAATCTCCTGTATTCTATGATCACACCTCAGACAAGAGACACATTCTGAGTCAGTGTTGATCTTTCAGTCTCTAGTGGGCAAAGAGGCCTTTATGATGTTCAGTGTTCAACATCTGTCTGGTCCAGAAGTGGGCCTCTGCTGCCTGCCCAGTTGTGTGACTGACCCCGTGCCCACATAGTTTCCATGCAGACAGCTGCTCTATTCTCTTCACTGTTTGGCATACTCTGGCAGCTTCTCTGGCTGGCACTCCAGGATCCGTGTTTGGCTCTGTAGACCTGGCTTCTTCTCTGTTTTGAGCACAGAGGACAGGAATAGTGTTTTTTTCTTTCTTTTTTTTTTTTTTTTTTAATGGCCAGCTCAGCCTGCCCTGGGTGTGGGGCTGGCACAGCATGTGGTGCCAGGGATGGAACTGTGGTCCCTGTGATTGCCTAAGCTTGCCTAAGCAGGTGTTTTAGACTGCTGAACCATCTCGCTGGCCCCAAGTCTGCCTTTTTTAATTGGTTAATTGAGGGAATAGTGTTTCTAAATGGACTCTGGAGCACAGGGTTGATACTGTCCCCCCCAGGTGGCCTGGCATGGCCCCGATGGCATGGGGGCAAAGGAGACTCAGGTGCCCTGGGTGAGTGAGAGCATTAAGGATCAGGAGGCAGAGCTGCACAGGTGGTCTGATGAAAACTCAGCGAACAGGCCATGGTCCAGAATGGAACACCAGGTCGGTGTACAAAAGAGATCTCTGGTAGCCGAAGGTCCCCAGTGACCAAGCATCCCCCATGGCTGAGAGTCCCAGGTGGCCAAGGGTCCCCAGGAAGCTGAGGGTCCCCAGGTGGCCAAGGGTCCTCAGGAAGCTGAGTGTCCCCAGGTGGTCGGGCATCCCCGTGACCTGTAGAAGAGCCTGCTTTACATGCATTTCCTCCTCTCCCACACAGGAGCAGGTAGGCCAATTGGTTGGGTCAGAGGACACAGTGACTCCTTGAATGCAGTGACAGTGGGGTCATTGTTGCTGTTCATGTCACCAGCCATGCAGACACCTCCCGGCCAGTGTCACAGCCTCAGCTCTCAGAGGTCCCCAAGTTGATGGTTCTGTGGGCTCTACCTCCTCCTGAACCATGACCATTGGAGCTGCCTGTGCCACAGTGACCTTGTGGACTATGTCAGTAACTCTGTTCTCAGGGCTGTAACACTCATCCAGAATGACTGCCCCCCTAGGACACTTGGAGACATATGTGTCTCTGTTGTCACACCCTTTGCAGCATGGCAGGTAAGGTTGCACACAGCAGAGGAGCCCAGCGATGCCACCCAATACCTCACAGGGCACAGGACGCCTATGATGCAGACACCTTGGGGGCTCAGGTATTGGGTCCCAAGGCTGAGTAGCACAGGCAGATGTCACAGGCCCAGTGTCCTCTGTGTCCCCCTCGCCTTGACATGACCAGAGAAAATACTTCATCTCACAAACCTACTGATGTGTGATCTGAAAGAGAAAGACAAGATTGCACTCGACTGCACTCAGGTGCGTGCCCAGACCCGGCCTTCCGAGCTTTGTATGTGGCTAGATCATGCTGCAGGAAAGCTGGTCCATTACTATGTGTTACTGTGTGGACAGAGGCAGATCAGAACTCTAGGTCCAAAGCACAGCACAGATGGACGAGTCAGGAATAGGTCAAGTTCCTTCAGATACTGGTGATTGGTTTCCCAAGTCTCCAAAATGACTGCAAAGATGATGGCTCTAAAAAGGGTCTCACATGCTAAGGAAGTAATAAAGTGGGGTCAGCCTGATAGCTCAGCGGACTAAGCGCCTGCCTGGGCAGTTGGGGTACTGTGCAGGCCCAACACCCAGGGTGTGCTGAAATGGTGATTGAGACTGGGCAAGGCGGTCCACCCCTGTAATCTCAGCACTTGGAAGGCTGAAAATCACTACGAGTCTGAGCTATGTAGTGAGACCTCTAGACCCTGTAGACCCTGTGCTAAGTACAGGGAAAAAAAAAAAGTAGTAAAGAGAAGCACATTCTTTACAGGAACTCCAGCAGAAATGGATGTGTTCTCCACTTTTCCTCAGGCATAATTTGAAAATCCTGTAGTTGTTTCCTTTGCTCTTTGGGTCCTGGCCACCTCTAGACCACCACAAAATTGTTGCAGCCCCGGAGACAGTGCCATCAGTCAGTGTGGACTTTGTGGGTCTGGGCCTGCTTCAGTTCCCCTGGATGGCACCTTTCCCTCCTCTGCGTTCCCTCCATAGCCGGAAGTGGATGCTCGGGCACTTCCGTTTCCTCTCTGAACAGACACAGAGGCCCGTGTATGTGTGTGCGCATGCATGTGTGTGTGTGTGTGTGGGGGTCATTTCTGCAGCCACTAACATCATAGCCTGTGAAAGAATTTCAGGCTTGCGTAGCTGTGCCTAGACATGTCAGGTGGGACATCGGATGCTCCCAGGGCTGCTCACAGCCCTTGGCCTGGAAGCTGCAGATAGCTGAGCTCCTGCAGGAGTCTGGCCAGAGAATGCATGAAGGGGGCTTCAGATGTACCCCTGGAGGTGTGGTAGAAAGGTATGGTAACTGTCTAAAGTGTAAAAATCTTGGTAATAGATGCACTACCATAAATTCCCCTCAAAATCATTCCCCACACTTTAAACACGCTTGTTCCATTGCTCTGGCCACTTCCTGCAGCCACTCTGGAGTCCTCTCCCTGAGTGTCTTCAATAGCGCTGTCCTGGCTACCTCATGTCCTGAATGGATTCAGCTCTAAAAGAGCCAAAAGTCACACAGTACAGGATCTGGTGACTAAGGCAGGCGAGGACACAGCGTCATGATTTTATGAGCTGCCTTTCCAGTAGGTGGCGCTCTGCAGCAGCAGGTACTGCAATCTTTATCACAGCTGGTAAAGACCATCAGGAAACAGGACTCCAGAGCCACCTCAGGAAGAACCCAGGACCATGGGACGGGTGTGCTTGAAGTGAGGGGAGGATTGTGAGGGGATTCACAGTGGTATACACTTTACAATAATAGGTGTCTTTTGATCTACATGTTTGCCGTGCACTGATCACACTGCGAGTGTCAGTGGCCTGCTCTCCAGCAGCCTCACGGCTCTCGGCCCCTGCACAGGTCTGCCTTGCTGCTGGCCAGGATGCCCATCCACGTGCAAGGTCAGTGTCGTGTGCATCGCGGGGGCAGGTGGCTGCTCTGTGGGTGCCTACGCTGTGCCTGTCCATGTGCAGTGAGCTTGAGCCTTCCATTGTACCTCAGAGCAACAAATTCACACTCAGCACCCCACTACACCCCACCTGCTGCCGATTTTTCATGGTACCTCTGTCCTGGTTTTGCCCTTTTCTGGGTCACCCCCACGGAGGAGCAGGGCACTGAGGTAAAGGGAACCTCTACCCTCTCACCGGCTTGCTAAGGTTCCCTCATCCTGGCCAGCAGCAGGTCAGACACAAGCAAGGGCAGGGAGCTGGGAAGCTGCAGACAAATGCTGCAGACACAGGCAGTGTGACCAGAAACCAGTGAATCCTGTCGCTGCCACTCCCAGGGCTGCAGAGATTCCAACATGGTCCTGGATGGCTGCGTCCACATGAGACAGATGGGCCCCAGAGGAGTGGAGCCTGCGGGCAGGCCTGCTGCATGGGGTGACTGGGCATGAGCTTCTGCTGGGCAAGGTCTGGGAGCCACTGTGGGACCCATTCACAAGCCGATCCTTCTGGAGACTGTTGTCTAAACTCATAGGCCCGCATTAGGCTGTAACCAACCATCCCCTTTTTCTTTTTTTCATCACTGTGGGAAAAACCCAGGACCTTTACGCCAGTCTGTACTACCAGCCCTTTTTTGAATTTTTGAGACAGAGTCTCACCAAGTTACTAAGTTTCTTAGGCTAGTGTCTTAGTTACTTTTCTCTCATTGCTGGGACAAATACCCAACACCCAAAATGAAGGAAGGAAAGGCTCACAGTTACTGGAGGTTTCAGTCCATATTCAGCCAGCTCCAAGGCTGAGTGGCACATGACAGAGAGCAGCAGTTCATGGTGGCAGAATAGCAACAATGGTGACAGAGGCAACAGAATAACCAGGGGAGCAGAGCAACAACTCCAGTCTGTCTGTCTATATTACATCCAGGCTCTCTGCCTCAGCCTATCTGCCTTAGGCTACACCCATAATCCCAGAAGTATTCAGACCCATAATCCCATCAGCACTAAAACACATAATCCCAGGATCATGAGACACACCTCAAACTCTGGAAGTCCCCACCCCATAATTGCATGTGGGGGACAGCTAGATATAACCATAGCAGCTAGAGTCAAACTTGTGATGTTCCTGCCTCAGCCTCCCACAGTGTATGTACCACATGCCCCGCTGTGATGTCATTTTAATATAATTTTGTGTAAGGCATTATCTATAGTGTGGGCAATATGGCTTTAAGGAAGAACAGCAAAGAAAATTAAACAAATCACAACTCCAGCAGTGTGCTTGCAGTGTCCTGCAGGGAAAGTAGCTTTCTGTTACACAGGGCACTGGATCCATGGAGGAAAACCTTGCCTGGGAGGGAAGTCTGAGACTGGGGCCCTGATGCAGTGTTTCAGAAGGGAAAGATGGACAGACCATGGACAGGGCTGTGGGTGGGGACAGTCCCAGTATGGCATGAGAGGCTGTTGTTTGAGGAGTCGCCATCCTGGTCCACTTCTCATAGCTGCACAGTGATGCTGCCCCCTTCCCAGGCTCCTTTATGTGCGACTGTCCTGTTCTAACCTGGATGAGCCACTAACTGCCCCAGCTGTCACCCTGTCCTGCCCTGGGAGGACGGCCTTCTCCTCTCCCTCAGGCTCCAGGACCAGCCGCTGGGAGCTGGGCTGGCTTTCATGTCCTGTCCCAGGGTGCAGAGCGAGGCCCACATGCCCCTTCCACTGACACCTGGTGGTCTGGCCTCACTGGTGAAAGCCTCCAGATCAAGACCTGTTTCCTTAATGCTCAGAGCGAAGCCACTTCTTTTGTGAGGCTGCTGGGAGGCCTGGGCTTCGGATTCCTCCCCTCCATTTCAGCTTCCTTGTGTGTCCTGGGCAGCAGGTCTAGGGGTCCTCCTGAATTCCAGGCAGGTCAGCCTCCACACACTTCTGAGCTGAATGTGCTCTACCCGCACCCCTGCTACCCACAGGCTCAGCAGCAACTGGGTTGCCAATGCTGCCTGCTCCTCTGGCGCCTTTTACACTGCTTTTAGACTGCCACGTTGATGCCCAGTGTTCCTTCACCATTGCTCAGTTCTGCTCACTCCATGCATGAGCAGCGGCATCACCAGTTTAAAGTCTGGGGCTGCAGGAGGCATGGGATCTTGCATTCTTGTCCTGGAGAGGAGTGTGACATTATTTCCCCAGTAGCAGTGGTTGCCAGCCTTTCTGGAGTCAGGGACAACTTTGCTGAAGGTAATTTTTCAATGGACTCTAGTACAGTGGTTCTCAACCTGTGGGTCATGACCCTGGCAGGGGTTGAACAACCAAAACACAGGGGTCACCTAAAGCCATCGGAAAATACATATTTAAACCCATGCTAGGCCACGGTGTAATGTTACTTATTGGAATTAGTAATTTGAGGTAGCCACCAAAATTATTTTTTGGTTTGGGGTCACTGCAACATGAGGAACTGTATTGCGGGGTCATAGCATTAGAAAGGTTGAGAACCACTGCTCTAGCGGGAATGGCTTTGGAGATGATTTGCATAGGTTTTGTTTCTGTCAGTGCTATGCCATCGTAGGTAGTGAGATAATTTATGTGGTCATTGCAGTGCGGGGTCAGTGGGAAGCCTGAGCCATTTCCTTGCAACTAGCTGGCCCTATGGCAGGAGGAGATGGTTTGTTGATGTGTGACTTGTGTTTGTTGCTGTCCCTGTCTAAAACTGCTTCCCAGGGTGCGATATTGGAAATGAAAATTTTCTGTGCATGTCAGTGAGATTGGGGCAGCCTCAGGGTGTCTGTTTTGACTTTCACCTGGAATATAGGGAGATCCGAACTAGCACACTTAAGGGAATCACCACTGAAGATCTCAAGTTTTTGATCCTCTTTGAGTATGGACAGAGTATATTCATGGTTTGGTTCCTTCTGAGTTCAGAGGTTTCTCTTGTGACAGGATGTGATAGCCAAGCTCTACTGAAAGCTGAGACAAGAGGACCTGCACCAGCTGAGGGAAAGAGGCCCTGCCTCAGTCGCTTTCAAAAATTTCACTGCTTGAAACATTAAAAATCTCTAATGGTCACCCACTGCCTCCATAGTTCCAGTTTGTTTTTGAATGCTGCCACTTTATCTGCTGACTTAAACAGTAGTTATTCTTCCTAGAGTGTCAGTCTCAGTTTACTGATCTGGTTGAACATGTCACATTAGTAGACAGGTTTATGACCCATCCTATGTCACTGAAGTGTGCTGTCAGTGGTGGCTTATTTTTTATTTTTTTTTTTTAAGAAATGCCTGAAGAACTAAGGAGATAGCTTGGTAGTCTAAGTGCCTATCTGTCCAGCATAAGGACCATGGTTCAATTCCTGGTTCTGCATGCCCTGCTGGCCTCGCACTGTTCTGGCCACCAAAACCGGTTGTGGTGGTGAATGCCTGTAATCAGTGCTGGGGAGGCTGAGATAGGAGGATCACTATGAATCTGAGCTGCATAGTGAAAGCCTATACCAAATAAAAAATAAATAAATAAATAAAGACATAAACAAACAAACAAACAAATTAAAAAAAAAGAAATGTCGGAAGCTGCCCTCATGACTCAAAAGCTGGCCAATCTTCTACCTTTAGAAAGCCATCTTGCTCCTGTGTATAAGAGAAAACATCTGTGTCCACCTCCTCACAGAGCTACATGAACAGATGTGAGTGAGGGGGTCACGGACCTTAAAGTGGTCAATCATTTAAACCATGTTCTGTGAAATGTTAAGCTCAAGTGTCATTTTTTGGCCAGCCTGTGCTTCTCCACGTACCGTATAGCTCACTGAGCTATACTTAGCAGCAGCCTCTCTGACCCAGAAGGCTGCACGGTTGCGGGAGCCTTGCTCTGCACATGCACGAGCACCAGTGTCCAACTCAGCTTTCCTGCTGTGAAGCCATTGAGAGACTTGAATGGCTCTGAGGCTTCAGCACTGCTCAGCAGTGAACGTGCACACAGGGATCTTTATGCCCCTCCTGCTGAAGACTGCTGTGCAGACACCAGCATCATTCCCTGTCCCCAGCATTGGCAGCCTCATTGACCTCGATTGTGCACCATGGTGGCTCTGTGTTCCTAACAGCTGTGCCTCCACGTGCCCTGCTATCTCATTAATTCATCTCCTCCTGGTGCCAGCTGAGAGAGGGGTCCATGCCACCCTTTGAGCTGCAGCCTCTCTTAGAAGCTCACAGCAAAGAGCATCACAGCAAGTAGGACCGGCTCTTCCCTGCTGCTGGCAGCTTCTGAGCTGCAGCAGTGTGCTTGGCCTCTGAGAAGGATGCTCTTAGTGCTTACACATCTGATAAGGCGGCAGCCTTCAGTGGCTGCTTGATGTTCATGTTCACATGAACGTGAAGCTTTAAGGCCTTGTTATTTAGCACAGGTTACTCTGTCTGCACGTGGCAGAGCAGATCTAAGGGTTCATGGCTTCCTTAGGTAGCCATTTGTGACATTATATCAAGCAGTACTGTAGTCAGAGTTCACATGGGGATAGATCAATACAGGACAAATAATTTATAGAATTATTTTATAGTATTTACCGGGGGACACCCACTCGGGACACCCCTCCTGTCCCTCTCTTGGACAAGAGTTTTTTTTCCCTCAATAAATATATTCTGCTAAAAAAAAAAAAAAAAAAAAAAAAAAAAAAGTATTTACCCATACAGTCAAATGCAGAAGGATGCAAATGATCTATCTGCCCCACACTTCAGACTTAAAGAAACAGTTGCAGGCTCAGATCTCACAACAGTGACCTGCGTGAGTCTAGCTGCTGACACAGAGCCCATGGCAATGTCCTCCACAAGTCCAGGTGTAGGCCTAGAGTCTACAACAATGCCTCATGAAAGTCTGTTTCAAGGATCTTCCAAAATGCCAGTGGAAGCTAGAAAGTCTGTACCAGTTGGATGAAGGAACTGTGCCAGCAAACTGAGGGACCTGCCATGGAACCAGGAATTGGCATGCAAGCTAAGGACCAGAGCTCCCCCCAAAGTGAACTGCATCCATTCACAAGATCTGGGATCAGGAAACCTGGAGTGACAAGCTTCTCCGGGGGCATCAAGAGTACACCGTCTTACCCTCCAGTTCTTGCCTGCTGTTGGAGCAGCCTTGGGCAGGGGGTGCACACCCAACACCGTGCTGTCAGTTCAGCTGGGTGCTGCCATTCACCCATTCAAGCAGGCTTGGAGAGTGAGGAGCCTGAAACTCGAGGAGGGCTCCTTGCAAATGTAGCATTCCTTTTGCTGGCAGCCCTGGAGTCTTCTGCCGTCTCACCGCTGACCTTTCCTTCTTTTCAAAGCAGCTCTCCTCTGATGTTTGTTTCATGTTCATTTTGGCCACGGCTGGCCAGGGCTTGTGAGGCTTGTGGCTGGGCTTAGTAGTGCACAGTGTAAGAAAAAGGCACAGATAGAAGTGGTAAATAAAAGAATGTGTGCCATGCAGGTATGAAAATCAGGGTCAGAATCTGACTTAAAGCAGCCACCAGATGTAGCTATGCAGCTGAAGTGCCTCACTCACTTGCCACTGTAAGCAGATACAGCTTATTGTCACATACTTTTGAGATGGCTTTTTATATGGAAATGCAGGTAATTGATTTGTTATCGTCTCTCTGTCAATACTCACCTGCATCTGCAACCACTCCCCAGCACTAGCGTCACTGCCTCAGCTCCACCTCAGATCATCAGGATTAGATCCTCACAAGGAAGCACAACTCAGGTTTCCCTCATGCACAATCCCCAGGAGAACATGAGTGCCTATGATCTGAGGGGAGGAGGAGCTCAGGTGGGATGTGAGGGATGGGCTGCAGCTATGAAAGCAGATGGAGCCTTACTGGGTTGCTTGCCACTCAGTACCTGCCATGTCCTAACAGGCCACCAACCAGCACCACAAGTCAGAAACCCCTGACTTGTAGCTATGGATAAGAGGGAACATTTGAAGCATCAGGGTGTCTTCGGAGTAGATGGTGGAGATTGAATGAGATGCCTTGGCAAAGTCTGGAGACTCGTGACCATGAGATAAGTCTACTGACTGCCTCCCTCAAGTGTGCAATGGTGACCATGCCCCAGCGTGGCCTCTGGGAAGGAGACACTGACAAGAGAGAAAACTATCAGTACACAGGATGCCATCCAGGAGCCAGGCCGGGGAGGAACAGAGCAGAAGGCTGGTGTCTACCCTACGGCCCCAGGGACTATGTATGAGCTGTGGTGTGGAGGTGGCCAGCAGGGGAAACCTGGAGACCATGACACCTGGCCCTCTGTACTCTACCTCAAGCATTCCAGATAGGAGTTCTTGGGGAGGGGGCAGGCTCCCCTCACCCATGTTCCATCAGTTGGAGCCCTGTCACATGAGGGGCTATTCTAGGGAGGGGACAGCAGGCAGGCCACAGGGCACCCTGTGGGCTGGAGCTTTCACTTATACATCTGACCATGCAGATATTAATGCCACAAAATGATCATATTACCTGAGGGGACCATGGAGAGGGTTTCCTTTCCTTTGAGAGGTCTGGCAAGGGCCAGGGACAGAAGATGGACTTTTAAAAACCTTGGTTTCTTCTCTGCTGGACAAACACTAAAAAGGAAAGCAGGCTTGTTCTTGTGGTCACATCTGTGCCATAGCAGAGAAGGGAGGAGGACCAAGATGACACGTCCTCACCTGCCCTGAGGGTGCTGGGAGGTGAGGCCCAGCAGGGGATGGCTTTGTCACCCCCAGCAGGACTCCATCCTGTGGGTACTTAGTTCTTACACTCCCCCACGTCACAGGTTACTCTGTTCTCTGACCACAGTGATAAGTTATGAAAAGGGCTCCCCCTCACCTGCCCACCATGCAGCCTTTTGCCAACAACCTCCACATCCTCTGCTGGCTGATGGTGACTCTTTGGTTGATGGAACATCAGCGGCCATGACACAAACAGAGGCCAAACCAGCACCTGGGTAGTAGAGCTGCCCTTAGCCTGTCTGCACTGTGCTGGCCGTGAGCACAAGCTAAGCAGTCCCTACAGGGGAGGACAGTGGGGAAAAGCTGGGTCAGAGCATCTGAATGAGGCCACCCTAGGTGAGCCAGCTGCAGGAAACCCAGGTTAGCAGGGCCATCTGGACACAGGACACACCATGAGATCAGCTCAGCCAGCCTGGGGTCCTTGGAACCTCTTGGAATGGGGAATAAGTGTGTTTCTGGTTCTGTAGTGCTGAGGTAACAGCAGCTGGCACACGGCCAGCTGTCTCAGCCCAGAGCTCATCAAGGGCAGGATGGAGGGCACCATCATCACACAGGTGCTCAACATGGATGAGGACATCAGGTGAGGCTCTGGAGCAGGACAGGAGCCTGCTGCAGCACAGCCCTGCTGTCAGGCCCTAGGCTGGAAGCCACTACCCGAGAATAAGCTGATTCCCCCTGCCCCATGCAGAGTGCAGAGCTAGGGTGAGCGTGGATCCCCACTCCCCAGACCACAAGCTGGAAGGCCCCTGCTTCAAGGTGAAGCTGTCCTTGACTTGATTTCACAAATCCCAAGTGCTGAGCATTAAGTCTCTATTTGGAGGTTTATTTCTTCATGAAGCCAAGAGAAGAATCCACAGCAAGAAGTGAGAGTTTTGAAGTGCACGGCTGCCTTTCTGTTACGAATGCACGTGTATTTATGTTCCTCAACACAGACTTATTGTTGGCTTTGCCAAGTTTGCTATGAGCCTCTCCATTCAAAAGACCAAGAAAAGGTGGCTTTAATAAAGCTTTTAATGTAACAGAACCCGCAGTAACAACATCCTGTTTTAAATCTCTGGGAAGGGAGTTTCTTTGGGAATTTTTTTCAAGCAAAAGAGGAACCAGCAGAGTTGTCCCTGATGTGGCTGATGCATGACATTGCCAGGAACTCAGAGCTACCCTGATGAAGCAAAGTCGCCTTTGACTTTTGACCCGGGATGTAGGGCTCTGGTCTTTCCACGGGCCGCAGTAGCTAACACGGCACATGAAATCTCAATGTGTGTGTGACGCAGGACCGGCACACAAGGGGTATGTGGCTGGTCCTCATGTGAGTACAAGTAATCCTTTAAGTCACAGCAGTTACATAACCTCGAAGAAATTCAACGCCAATCTCTCTGCACTCACAAATGCAGCCCTGGCGGGCAGTCCACCGTGAACTCAGTCACACGTCATAAGGCTGTGCGTCATCAGCGGGTCTCTCTGAGCCTGTATTGTGATCTTTGTTCAGGGAGCTGCGGCAGCTGGATTTTATTTCGTGTTTGTTTTATGGTCCCTGCTGCTTGCGTTCACACAGGCAGGACCCCGTGCAATAGGACCTGCCCTGCAGGCCTCTGTGCTCAAACAACACGGTCTCTGTTGCTGCTAGAATGGAGCAGGGTCTGAACGAAACAGGCAAATGGTGTGGAAGGTGAGGACAAGGGCGAGGATGTGCGAATGGGAGACAGACGCACGGGCAAGGCCAGCATGTCCTGAACTGACTTGGGGGACTGCAGCCACCAAGTGCTGGCTCAGTCGCTTGCAGATTTGGGATGAAGTAGTGCAGGTCTCTAGGGAGCCCCAACTTGCAGACTGGGGCTGCTGCCAGCCCAGAGGTGTGAGATGTCCTGGGCTCGCCCGGAGGTGTGAGATGTCTTGGGCTCTCCCAGATCCTCTCACCAGCCCGGTGTGGCCAGAGAGAAGTGACACGGCCCCAGTTCCGGGTAGGCATTGTATCTTTTCATATAGGGTTTGAGGCAGCTCAGTTGGAATGAGCTGGTCCAGGCTTAGCAAGGCAAATCCTTGCTGCGTGTGCGCGTGTGACACAGGTATGGCACACACAGTTAGATCCAGGGAGGATGGTGGTGAAGATTCCGGGGAAGAGAGAATTCTGCTCCAGGACAGACACACAGAAATGCTTCCCAAGTTTCCATCTTGCCCCACTGAGAATTCAGACTCCAGACTGCAGTGCGGAGGGCTACGGAGTCTTGGCCTGGAAGGGGCCCTGTTGTCATCCTGCCTCGGCCTCTGCTTGTGTATATGCAGGTATCACACGTACCTTTTCAGCTCTGCTTCTGGAAAGCCTTCAGTAGCTCAGATGCCGACTGCCGCGTCACACACATCTGGTCACAGTCAAGGCCTTGGTGCCTGAGGCCGCGGGAAGAACCTGCCAACTTCACCTGTGTTTTCTCCCTGCTGCTCACTGTGGGCCAGAGAGTGCCTAGCCCGGGATCCCCACCCCGGGTGCATTCTTGCTCCAGGACCCATGATCACCACTAGCCTAAGTAGCCCCTTCTGGCCTCCCTCACCCACACTGGCTAGAGGACCCAGGCTTGGCTGAGGGTCTCCGCTGGATCCTGCTAAGATTAGACCTTCTGGGACTCACATTGATCCTGTGGTCTACAGGCTTGGTGCTGATTCTCCAGAGAAACATCACTGATAGGAGACACATGTGGGCGCAGACAGGATGTGGGTACTGCTAGAGAAACACGTGGACAGGAGGTGGATGGGCAGACAGGGAAGGAGACAGCTCTACAGATGTAAAGGTTTGTTTTAAATAACTGGGCACTGGCCGTGGGCTGGCAGCCCTAAGCCTGAACTAAAGCCCGGACTCCACACAGGCAGGGTTAAAGCCAGGGCCTTCTGCAAAGTCCTTCTCCCTTGGGGCTCCACTCTGCAGGCAGCACAGGGCTGCCCCACACTGCAGGGTCACTACTCCATTGAAGTCACATGATCGCAGAGGCTCACCACCCTGTCCAGTGCCCCCACCACCCTAGATCAGCGCTGGAGCCAGGAGTGGTTGCACAGAAGGGGGCATCACAGGAGAGTGCATGACATAGCGGGGTGCCAATTGGGTGCCAAGCACTGAGTGCCACACTTGTCTCTGGGAACACAGGCTGCCCCAGGTCCATGACACACAGGCCTCGCTGATGCTGCCTGGCCTGGCTGTCCCAGGGTGAGTTCTCAGGGCGCCGTCCATCAGCTGGGGAGCACGTGGGAGTGGACCCCACATCCTCCTCTGCTCGGCCACTCACCTCCTCTCTCTCCTTCTCCTGGGATTGTTTTCAGCCTTTCATCTTTCCCTGAGAACATAGCCATTCACATCACTCACTGACATACTATTTACACCCACACTGGAGTGGATGCTACTGTATTATGTTCCTTTTTTGTAACATTGTTTTTCTTGTCACATTTTTGTGGTCTGCGATGACCATACCATCGTGTTGAGCTGGCACATATGCCTGGCACATCTTAAGTATTCCTGCCCCTTCCTGCCATGGGTCCCCTTCCCTTTTGCAGGGATTTATCGCCCTGGTTCACTTTAAAAAAGGTTTCACAACCCCTAAAGATGTTACCTTGATGCAACAGTGAACTGCAAACCACACTTGGAAATGATTGCCCTTCTTATTGGGTTACTCTGCTCTGCAGGCCGGGTCTGGAGAGCATGATTTATAGGCTTGCATCTTCTTGTGTCCTGTTTGTAAGCAGAGTACCCTTCCTCATCCAAGCCTCTGCATCTTCTGAGCATGTTCCATGTTCAGCTGTGGTCACCCCATGAACTTGTGTGATGTGTTCCCGAAGCCATGCCTTTTGCTTCCTTGGTAAAGGAGATTTCTGATGCAGCAGGAACACTGCAGGAAGCTAGATAGCACAGACAAAACTGGATTCGTGACCCAGGCCTTGACCTTGGTGGAGGCATTCACACTGCACCCCATGACTCCCCTGCAACTCCGGGGGATGCCGGCAGCTGAACCTTAGGGGAACACAGGATGCTCTGCCTTGTCCAGTGCCAGCCAGGAGGGGACGCTCCAGCCCCAGAGACTGCTGGCCCAGAGGGGAGGTGCCAAGAAGGGCCCCGCCCCAACCTCAGGCTGCAGTAGCAGGCCAGAGTCAGCAGTTGCGCCCTCTGCTGTAGTTGGCCCCTGGTGACAGAGGAGCTGAGCTCCAAAGAGCCCTCACACAGGCAGCAAGAAAAGTGGCTGGATTCCCTGCCCCACCAAAAAAAAAAAAAAAAAAAAAAAAAAAAAAAAAAAAAAAAAAAAAAAAAAAAAAAAAAAGTGGCTGGTGAGAGCACCACAGAAGAGAATGTGCATGCAAATTCAGGGGCTGAATGGATTCAGAGTATATCCCTTTCAGCATTGCTGTGGCTTTGGGAAGAGCCAGAGTCACATGGTCCCGGGAGTGAGGGGGATGCGGTGGCTGCAGCATCGTGACTTTCTGAGCTGCCTTTCTGCTGGGTGGTGCTGGGCTGTGCTTTTACCACACCTCGTGAAGACTCTAAGGAAAGAGAGGTCCAGGGCTGTGGCAGGGAGTGGCAAGGACTGTGGGGTTGGCGTGAGGGGGCTTGGAGGGTGCATGCCTGTGTCTTTTACTATAAGGACTTTTAAGTTGTGAACATTTACTGCCCATTTTGATCACCCATTGTATGTCTGCATTTCAAACAAATTAGCTGGTCCTGACACAGTGCTTCACAGACCTGGGCATGCTTCTCGGGTGGTACAGTGTACAGGTTAGAGATAGCTCTGTGATCGCAGGGTCCTCAGGAATCCTTTTTGCCTAAGTACAGATAGTATATATGTTGTATACCATTTTATGGACATCTTAGCTGATAACATGGGTTTCCTTTTGCCTCTTCGGGGGCTGTATTATATTAAAATATCTTGAGCCTCTTGGATAATTTTACTCAATCATGAGCTACTGTCATTTTAACACAGCTGTGGTTTGAAATCACTAATATTTGTTTAAAATTTTAATACTCCTTTTCATAGGCTGTCATTGTTTTCATACTATTTTCCCCACATTTGGGGATTGGAATTCTGTTGACTTTGTGAAGTGACCAGGATGCTCCCTGCGGTCCCCTTTGGGCTGGTACCATCTGTTACACAGACACAGCCTGCTCCTGGATGCCAGGAGGAACCGAACCCCATGACTGCAGGGATGGCCCTCTTTGCAGGGAGGATTGCTCTGATAATTCTTCAACTTTTCAGTGGTTACTCTAAGTGTCGATGATGCGCTCAAGTCTTCAAAAGGGATGGGGCTGGGAAGATAGTTCAGTGGTCTAAGCATCTGCCTGGCAAGTGTAATGAGCTGGGCTTGATCCCCTGTACCAAATGTACTGACCCTGGTGCTCAGCTGGCCACTGAAACCAGATGTGGTGGTGCACAGCTGCAATCCCCATGTTGGGGAAGTTGAGATAGGAGGATAACTACGAGTGCGAGCTGCATAGTGAGACCCTGCACTGAATAAATATTCACTTATTAATTAATTTAAAAATAATAAAAAGTTAGGAAAATTACCATTCCCTACCAAAAAGAAGTCCACTTCTGCAAGATTTTCCAGTGGGTAATCATAGTGTTAACCGTGTTTGTTATGAGAAGATTTACCATGTTATGAATTTAATCTCCCACCCAGCTATGTGCTTAGCCCCTGTGTTGTGGATGGAATCTCTCATTTTTCTTGAGGAGCTTGCCAGATGTTTGGCATTGTAATTAGCTTTTTTCCTCTCTCAAAGAATGAGCTCTTAGATGAGAATATCAAATCTGCTTTTCTTCTATTTTTGCCAACCATTTTTTCTTTTTTTAAATTCTTTCCTTCCTCCTGACCTGTTTTCTTTATATTAATTTCCTGGAGTGAATGTTGCTTTCATTTCTTCTTTCTAATAATAAAGCTTTTATGCCAATGAATCTGTCTTTGAACACCGCTTAATTTTATTTCCCCACGGCCAGAGTCCTTGGCCTGGATGCTTTCTGCCTTTTGCAATGCAGGGAGGTTTCATATGTGGTTGGAGGCAGAATTAACTTCTGTATATGTTCTGTGGACTGTTATGAAGGATACATGATTTTCTACAGAGAACAAGATTAAACCAATATTATCTTAATTGCCTCCATAATGACATCATTCAGGTGTGCTGAAGATTTATTTTATGTTCTGATTCCATTACAGACTAATGGAGTATTCTAAACCCCAAAATATTTATTTCACAGAAAATACTACATTTAAATACAGTATGCATAAAGGTATATCTGGGAAAACTTCCTTTTAACCTTTCTCAATCTCCCTGGTCTTCTTACCAAAGCTAAAATAAGCTGAATAAATCACCACAGGCAGGCCCCATTGTCAGTTTCTATAGACCATTCCAGAGTTTACATATGCCAGTTAAGTAAAGACCAATATTTGTGTTTATTTTCACATTTGAGAGCTTCCCAGGTGATAAAGCCCTTTTAATTATAGGCACTGTGCTATGACACTGCAAGGAATTTTTGAATCCATCGAAGAAAACCAGGAACTTGTCCGAGTGAGCCACAGTCACCTTGTCGCCCTCAGACTCACCGGTCTCGGTCTCCTTGAGGGCTGTGCCTGGCTGCTTCCCGGTGGGCGTTGCAGTGGCTCTGCCTGCCCGCTCGGGCCTCTTCACCTCTGCTTATCTCATCTTAATGTCTCTTAATTTGATTTTTTCTACTTTTATAGTATTTCTTGAATATTCAGGGAAACAGAAGCAGCACTGTCAATATTCAGGACTGTGATGGCCTGGAGGGCGGCCACTACACAGAAAGACCAGGTCCTGGAGCAGGTGTGTGCAGTGGTCAGCACAGGACTGCAGTTTGGTCTCAGGCAGTCACTGTCACCACACCCTCGCTGCTCTATGCAGCTTCCGGTGTATGCAGATATTCCAGCTGCTCTGCTGCACCCACTGGGCTGCTCCTTGGCTCCCTAGCATCACCGCCCCTGGAGATGCTAGAGTTCAAAACCCACAGCATGAATGGGAACCTGCTCAGCTGCACACAAAGAATGACACATCTGAGACACACGCTGGGAAGGGATGCACCTGGGAAATATAATGCTGAGCGAAATGCATCGGGCACATGAGCATGGCATCTCTCAGTGAGCGAGGCCAAGTGCAAGCACAGCAAAGGAGCAGAAATGGCCAGTGGGGACAGGTGGTGACAGGGATGCATCTCAAGGACAGGGGTGGGGTGGGGATGAGAGGGTTAAAGATGTGAAGAGCACAGGACCCTGATGACCTCAGTCCAGGTGACAAGAGCTAAGGCAAAGAATACCAGCAAGTCCAGGGGAGGGTAAAGAATCACAGAAATGGGAGTGAAGGGTTTAAAAAACAAGCAGTAGCAGTGACCGGGGTTCAATCCCCAGCCTGCCATACCCCCACACACACATTCTGAGACAGGGATTGAGACAGGGCATGGTAGTGTGTGCCTGTAATCCCAGTGCTTGGGAGGCTGAAAACAAGAGAATCACTGCAAGTCTGATCTATGTAGTAAGACCCTGTAGACTCTCTACTAAATACAGAAAAAAACAAAACAAAACAAAAAACTAATACCGATGTGCAATCAGGCCTCAAGATGATTGTGGCTCAGAAATTGCAGACATGGTGACTGGGGAGATAGCTCAGTATATAAAGCGCTTGCCTGATAAGTGCAAGGTCCTAAGTTCAATCCCCAGTACGGAAAAAAAAAAAAAAAAATTGCAGACAGGTACTAATGAAATTAAATTTTCAAAATCTTTCAAGAACACATAAATCTCTAATAGAAAAAAAAAGATAGTGGGTTGAGGGCGCTTTGTCACAAGAGTGCCGTGGCTTCTGGGTGCCCTTGGAGAGAAGCACTAGGACACATGTGATGCTGTGTCGAAGATGCTTTGGGGCTTTTGTCTCCTCTATACTGCTGACTCTTATACTTGACCATTTTGTAAACACACCCCTCTCTCTCAGTGAAATTCCTCATCCTCCATGTCATGGGCACAATGGCAAGTTTGGTTTCTTGGACTACATGTCACCATGAACACTACTCTCTGGGACTAACATTTATTCCTAGTTCCTTTTGCCCCTGACTGTCCCCGCAGCAGGGGCACCTGGAGGAGCATGATGGGCTGCATGTGTGTGTGTGTGTGTGTGTGTGTGCATGTGTGTGTGAAAGACATCCACTCTCCATGCTAATGTTTGATTGGGTCCATCTGTTTCAGCTTGCTAACCATTTTAGGAATTTACCTAAAGTTTATCCTTAAACTGGTGCTAGAGTTTCAGGATGCTCAAGTGGTAGCCGAGCAGCCCTGCTGCTGATATTGCATAGTAAGACCTTTATTTATTTCTCTCTGCCCTCATCCGAGTTGGTTGTGCTCATGTTAATCATGATGGATGACGGCTGACACAAGGCCAGGCCTTGGCTTCCATGCAGATGCAGGCAGATGCCAGAGAGACTCTGTCCACATGACTCGGCCCATGCACCCACCCTGGCCTACTTTATGCATGTACCTGCTGATGGCGCCACAGTTAGTGTAGACTACTGAGTTCTCAGTCGAGGGTGAGCCAGCCTCACCACTGCCAGCTCTTATACTCGGGAGCACTAGACATACTTCAGCCCCATGCTTGGGGCCACTTCAGCAAGTGAATGGCCAACAAAGACTGTGAAAATGTCCTCCAAAAGGTCACTTGTTCACAGAACGACCAGGAAGACAAGAAGGCACAGCATGGTTCTATTCGGCCTCAACTGGGACTAAAATCCTTTTGCTCCCTAGGCATGCTTACGAATGCTGCCAGTATTGGTCAGGGATCACTGATAAGTTCTAGCAGATAGGAAAATTTCCAAATATGCAGTCTGCTAATGACATAGGTTGGCTGTATATCTCTTTCTACCTAGGTATCTTGTGTAGCGTTGGTATGTTACATATAGACGTTAAAGCATTTTAAGGGTATGTTAATTATGTATTTTAGTGTTTAAAATATACTCATAATTATATACCTATATCTATTAATCTAAACTAATCTGATGATGAAAATATGTAATATAACCATTGTTAAATTTAAATAAATAAATAAAAAATAAACTCATATTATCTGTGCATATTTGTTTAATCCCCTAATCTTCTATTATATACAAGTGCATTTTGCACTTCCCAGGCATTGAGGGACCTCCAAGCAGACCCTGGCAGTTCTCTTCATTCTCTTCCTACCTAAGTGGGGCTCTGTCCTCAGGCTCCAATGCTGGGTGACTCAGTTGCTCACAAAGTCAGCGACAGTACGCCTGCACCTGTGGGATATGATGCTGGGCCAGGCTGCAGGAGACGGTCTCACAGCTGGGCTGGCTGCTGACAGGTTTCCTCCCCCAGAAGCTGCCTCATCCATAATGGTCGCTGCACATTCAAAGTCTGCTTGAATATATGCGCCCCTTTACCTAGGTGTGATCCCAGCTCAGCACAGCGCCGTACTCTCCACATGGTACTCCTTTCTCGGGTGAATCCTGGGGACAATGGCTTTATGCACCTTTTTCCTTCTCTGTCTTGGGACCTGCGCAAACTCCCGTTAGAGCTGCTCCCTGTACCTCTGGGGAAAGCGGGCTCCCCAGAGCACAGCATCCTTGGCCTGTGTTTGCCTGATTTTAAAGCCCAGCACTGCTGGAGCTGCCCTTGCACACAGCTCGCGGCTGGGGTACCAAGCTGGTCTGTCCAGCCCCTTTCTGGCCCCTGAAGGGCCAAGCTTGCATCTCTGCCGCCACCTTCCAGGATAGCTGGTGTCTGGATCACAGGACGTGGACCCTGGTGAGAAGGGAGGAGGAAAGAGGGCATGGGCTCCCGCAGGCATCACTCACAGCTCTGCCAACTCAGCCCTCATACTGTTTGCAGACTCCCCCTAGAAAAGGGGTGTCAAAGCTGGTGCCACTGACATGGGAGACAGAGAGCAGAGTAGGTGCAGGGGAAGATAACAGCCTAGAAAGGAGCTTTATGGGGGTCCACTGTGTCCAGCGAGGGCTGCAGGGTGGTAGGAGAGTTTGCTTGGTAGTCACTTTAATTAATTAATTAATTTGGTACAGGGTCTGGATATGCAACTCAGACTTGTGATGATACTCCTGTCTCAGCCTCCTCAGTGCTGGGATTATAGGCTTGGGCCACCACATCCAATTTCAGTGGCTGGCTCCATACATGGCCAGCATGGCATGTAGTACCTGGGATCCAACCTGGGCCCTTGAGCTTGCCAGGCAGGCACTTAGGCAGCCAAGCTATTTCCCAGTCCCACAGTCACACTTTTTTTTTTTTTTTTTAACTGAGTACTTATGTAAATTCCTTTAATTTTTTTTCTTTTTTGAGTTTTTCTTTCCTTCCTCTCCCCACTCCCTCGCTCCCTCCCTCCTTCCTTCCCTTTCTCCATCTCTCCTTTCCTTCCTCCTCTCATTGTTTCATTTTTTAAAACAGGATCTTGCTCTACAACCAGCTGATCTTGAACGAGCAAGCAGTCCTCTCACTGCCACCTCGCTAGTGCTAGGGTCACACACACCCATCCTGATGCCTGACCTCATTCAGCTCTTGGCCCCTGGAAGTCCCGCACGTGGTCTGCAGGGCCTGGCAGGTCTGCATCCCTTCTTTCTGAAACATTTTCTATCTTTCTATCTCAGATCATATAGAAAAGATTTACAAAGAAACCTAAGCAAGCCTCTTGTACAAACATTGAGGAGTACTCATTCTTAAAGGATGATACCTGACTGATACCAGCTCCCCCTCCACCCAGCTTCTAACAGGCTTTCCTCAAGAATCTTTAAGGTATGCACCCCTCAGTTTTCCTTGTTTGAAGAAGGAAGTTATTTTGCTACTAAAATGATTGGTATTTGGCCACATTTAGAGATATGTAATTTTTCATGAGTGTAAGACCAGCCTGTATTGTTAAAGTTTTTTTTTTCCCAGTCTTGTCACATGGAAGATACTATTGAATATCTAAGAGTGCAGAATTTTAGCATGTGAGCAGGTAACAGGATGCCCAAGAGTGAGGGACTCACATTTGCTGGTGACTTACAGGTGCTATGAGTATCCTCTTGACATTGAAAATTTGGTGTTTCTTTATAGGTGTTTCCCATAGAATTAAAATCTGCTTATTTGCAATTTTATAACCTAATTCTGTGTGTCATACACAGCTCTGCTTAACTGAGGGAAATATTAGCATATTTTTTTTACTTTAAATTCTATTTTAAGACAAAAAGTAGACAATGCATGCAATATTCAGTTAGTTTTTAAAGATGATCATTTTATAGAATAGGACTTAAGTTAGTAAACACTGGTGCAAATGTAGTAAACTTTAGTAATTATTTTTTGCACATATAAAATATAATTTAATAAGGTAGAAAAGCAAAAAAGTGAACAATGTGATCAGAATTATCAAAAATAATTTAAAATAAAAATGTATCTGAAATCCTAATATTTAAAGTAATTTATCTTGGTTATACATATTGCAGAAATAATTTAGCACATTAATGAGTTGATTATCTAATTCACAGATTAGAGAAGTGTTTTTTTGTTTTGTTTTGTTTTGTTTTTTTTGTTTTTTTGAGACAGGGTCTCGCTATGTAGTTGAGGCTGGCCTTGAGCTCACTTTTGTAGCCCAGGCTGGTCTCGAACTCGCACCAATCCTCCTGCCTCAGCCTCCCGAGTGCTGGGATTACAGGCGTGAGCCACCACGCCCGGCTGAGAAGTGTTTTTAAAATTACTTTTAACAAGAAATAATATTGAGACAGTTTCAAAACATGTTAGTAGGACAGCCACAATAATTGACATAATGCATATTGTCTTCATAGTAGTTGTTCAGAGTACAAGATGCAGATGTGATAACTCTTCTAAATACTATTGGTACAAATATTTCTTCTCATTGAACTGAGAGAAAGCAGTTGTATACATACAACAATATTCCATAATACTAGTGGGTTATCAGCAGAACTGGCAATGTTGGAAGCTGTTGACTTGAGCCTTTTACAGCTCAGCATACTAATCTGGCTTTACCTTTTATGTCTCATGGTTAAACTTTTCTGCTTTGTAGTTAAGGTCAAGTTGAAGCAAGACCTATATTACAAAACATATAATTTTTATATCTGATAAGGCCAGTCAAATCCTCTAAGGATTTACCTTGCAACCATGTATAAGATTTTGTAGAACTTTTGTTAATGTCAGCCATCTGGATGAGTCATGGCCGTTGCTTGACCAGTTTGTTCTCTGTGAAAGCCTGAGAGAATGTTCTCTGTCTAGGTGACTCTCCTTAGGCACACTATACACCAGTGATCCCATTCCTCTGCGACCCCACAATCACCTTGAACAGAAAATTTGGGACACCACTGAGTTATAGGATGTTACAGTATGGCTTCTATTATGCCCTGAGCCCTCACTGACCTAGAAGGGCTAGAGCCAAAATATTGGCTAACCTTGTAGTCCTTCTTTTTCTCTAATTTTTGATTTGCAAACTTAGGTTCTTAACCCTCCAGAAGAGAAGCTTAGTGATACTATTACTCTATTACATAGGTACTTGAGCTTATCATCACTGTTTTTCTAAATATTAAATGCCTTAGACTTAACATGGAGCCTGTATTTTCCATCAATCATCAATATTCTAATAAACCTCTATAGAATGTGGTTTAAAAAGCTGTTAAACTCTTTTTTACACAGAAATTTGGAAATCTAAGCATATACATTATAGCAGGTCAAACCTATGGCATTTTTCCTTTTTCGTTTTCTCTTTAATTACCCTTTTAGTAATTATTTTAATGAGCATCAATTATAACTTGTTCTAGCCTAAAATATATTTCTAAGCTTGAGAAAAATTCATCTTTCTAATGCATTATTTCAATATGTTTCTGAGGCATTTTATTGTGAATATTTTGAACATTCAGGAAAGTGGAATGGATTTGGCAGTGCCCACCTGCAGCCTGGTCCCTGAACTGAACCATTCCCATTTTAGGGTCTCCGTCTGTTCTCATACACCCTCACCCATGGGTCCATGGGCATCTTTTTGTTTTAATTAACATCTTAATGCAGAATCTGACTTTATTTCTTGGAGTGTAATTAAATCTCATAGCAAGATTCCCTGAAGAACGTCTGTGCTTAGACGTTCATGTCCAGGTGTCCCCCAAAGCCTCACGTGCCCGGAAGCAGGACTTGGAAAAGTCCCTGGTCATGGGTGTGTGACGTGCACCCTTGGATCAGTCCACCCATGGATTTGTAGCTGAACGTGGTGTGAGAGGCAGAGCCTGGCAGAGGAGGGGCGTTGGGGCGGGGCTTGACTTGCTTTATTTCCCGTCTCTTCCCTTGATCTCTCGCCACTTCCTGTGCCCTCCATGGAGGATTTCTTCCCTGCCCTCTCCTCCCAGCCCTGGCATCAGCCAACTATGAACCTAAAACCTTCACAAGCTGTGAGCCAAAGGAAACCTCTGCCCTTTAGCAGGGTGGATGTAGTGTATTTTGTCTCCGTGATGAGAAAGTATCTAAGGCCGACCCAGAGTGGCTGGCCTGCTCTCATGTACCTTACTGGAGCTGTTGGAACAAATGGAAGAGCAGCCCCACTATTCGTGTCTGAAGCTTCTGTCTCTTTTCCAGTAGGACGGCCATGTTTGCCTCTGTTCCTTCTGGCCTGTGGTGGTTTTTTCTTCCTTCGCAGTACCTGCCTTGTGCTATACTGTCTCAGCTGTGCGTCCTCATTCCAGAAACATGCAAGTGACTCTTTTTAATTTTCGTTGCGAAACCGCTTGACACCAAGCGAGGCCCTGACTTCTAAGTCTCTGCTCCGAAGCTCATGTCTATAAACATGAACTTCCACAATGTCACTGTTACTTACACTGTCAACACCCATGACAAAAGAAGCATAATCCTGAGCCTTGAAGAAAGATTTATACACTCTTATTGTGACAAATGGCCCTCAGCTTTGTTTGCAAAATCTCCAGGACAGCAGCATCTTGAGAAACCTCTTTCGCATTATGTGAGCTCAGAGGGCTGGGTGCTGGGATTCCTCCTTGCACTTCCAAGATCACCTCATGGCTAATAAACTTGTAGAAAATGTGCATGGACTTGTTCTCTCCCTGGGCATAGCCTTTGCTTGCACAAGGTAGGTGAGTGTCTCAAGTCCTGTTTTCTGGGAGTGACAGGAAATCACCAATGCAAGGGATAAATTCCACGACGTGGCACACCAGCAGCATGACCACCCTCTTTGATGTGAGCTCTTCTCAGGCCAGGATGGTAGCTCTCCACTGAGCCTGGCTCCTCCGTGAAGATCTGGGAGTGACACTGGGGAAGCCCCAGAGTGGTGGGTCCCAAACTGGGCAGGGGACCCGAGACCCATTTGCTGTACCTTAAGAGGAAGAGATAACAGTCATCTTCTCAAATAAGTACTTTTGGAGAAAATAGTAGCTAGGGACCCCTGTCATCCCAGTTTTTGGGGGAGCTATAGCAGGACAATTGCTTGTTAGGGAACAGCCTGGGCAACTTTAACAACAAAATAAAAGAAAGGGCTGGAGATACAGCTGAGTAGGAAGGCCCCGAGTGTAGTTCCCAATATTGAAGAAAGAAGAAGAAAAAGAAGGAGGAGGGGGGAAGGAGGAGACAGAGAAAAAATAGTTATCCCTGGGCTCTACTAAGGCGATAGAGAAAAGCTATGGTGTCTGGGGTGGTTATATCCTCATTTTCTATCTCTTCATTCAGTGATACTTCCCCAAAGAACTTGGTTTTCATGTACTCAGTTGATCACCTGACATACTTTCCACTGAGTACATAAAAACTGGTAGAAGTTCTGTGGCTCCCTCTGTGCCCCCCTCATCCCCACCCTGCTCATTAGCAGCCAGCCTGGTGCACGACGTGTTTCTGATCTGAGATCACCACAGTGTGTGACTTTAGAAGCCGGTTAGAGCACTGTAAGTGTATTGGAAAATGTGGCACATCGTGAGTAAACATGCAAAATGAAAATTCACTGAAAATATGTTTCTTAATGAGATGGCTAGCTTTTTTTTCCATTACCTTAGGCAATCACAGAAGAATTTATATTTATTTATAGCTGAAATGAGGTAAGATTGAGCATGAATTCAGTTCCTTATTCTCATTTTCATAGTTTTAAGGGCTGAGAACTCTTACTCAGACAATTAGGGCTTGGGAGTGGCAAACTTTACCCTGAGGAAATAGCCTACCCCAGGACCTCTTTGGAGCCGTGTGTGCTGGAGTACCCCTCTCCTCCTGCCTGTGGGGCACTCCAGGTCCCAGGACCTGCAAGCCTCCCTTCTGGGTCCTGCTCTGAGTGCCATGTGCCAGGCAAACATCGCATGCCATTCTGAAAATGCTTTACTAGAGAATTAGCAAATGTTCACTATTACACCTGGTTTGGAAGCACTTTTATTTTTTAACTAAAAATAATAGGAATTTTTAGGAAAAGAGAATGTAGTTAATTTTAATATACCGTCATGGAAGACATTTTTAAAAATAGCATCATTATTTGTCATACGATTTGAATTACTTTGTCAGAACTTTGAAATGGTAGCACAGCTGAGACTCCGGCTCCTGATCTTCACAAAGTGGGTGGATGCTGCTAGTACCATGAACCTTTTTTTCTTTCTGCTATACTGGGGATAGAACCTGGGACCTTTGTACAGAGCTATGTCCCCAACTCCTCTCCCCTTTAAAATACGTTTTTAGGGAGGGTGAGACAGCTCAGCAGTCTAAAGCACCTGCTGAGGCAAATTTAGGCAACCGCAGGGACCAGCCTGTGCTCACTCAGAGGTCTCCTGGCTTGGTCTGCACCAGCACATGGCAGTGCAGCTGGCCCTTTCCCTCAGACGGGCTCCCTTCTGTTCTGCCTGCTGGCCCAGGAGCCACTGCCTTTGCTTCTCTTACCTCTTCTCACTGGTGCTCTCTGATGGTCCCTGCTTATGATCCACTCTTAGACCATGATCACTCTTAGGGTGAATGTTTGCCTGTCTCCCCCAAATTCACAGTCTTGGATCCTGAGCTCCATGAGGGGGTGGGGATGGTGTGGTGTGGGGACAAGTAGCTGGTAAGAGTGCAGCCCTCTCCCTCCAGTGGGGCCAGTGTCTTGCAAAAGCTCACACCCACCAGCCAGGCGGTCCTAGGGTCACATGCTGGGCCCCAGCGGTGGGCAGCATGTGTGCTGGGGCTCAGGCCTTCTGACCATGGAGCTTGATGACAGCTGCTGAGGGTCCAAGATGGAAATGTCTACTTCTTTAAGCTGAACTTGTCTCTTCACTCTGCTCTCTAGGACCACCAACCCTGTGGGGTCAGTGCACCAGGCAGACTGGGAAACCAGATTCTGGCCATGTCTGTAGGTGTTTCCAGAGGTGACCAGCAGCTGGGCCAGCAGTAGGAGGAGACCCACTTGGCTGGAGGGTACTGACCAATGGATTCTGGCCTGGGATGGGACAGACAGGAAGCACGAGAAAGCAGGCACAGCTTCTAGGCAGCTCTCTTCTGAAGAAGAAAGCACATCCTTAACGCTGTTGCCCGTGGACACCATACTTTGCCTTCTCCAGCCTCGCTTGGACCCCTGCACTGGTGACACGTGGGCAGCTTCTGGCCTTCAGCCTCAGGCAGGGCTGTGCCCTCAGTGCCTCTCTGTGTGCCACTCCTGGTCTCCTGGATTAGCCATGCCAGGCCCTCTGCTCTGTGACACTACAACCACTGTGGCCTCTCCCTCAGCTCTGCCTGAACCTGTCTGATATATCTCCACACCTAATTGCCTGTTTCTATCAGTTTTGCTGCCTGGAGGACCCCATCCAATATGTCTATATAGCTGGGATGTGATGTTTTTCGGGGTCCTTAGCTCCTCTGCATGGGAGGTGGATGTGCACCAGATACTGACAATGAGTGAATGACTTCCTGGGAATTTATGCTGGGGAGCATGTGCCTGATGCTAGGCTTCTGAACACTGGATTGTGTTTATTTATGCGTTTGGTGTTAGGAAGCGGGGCACCCTCTGGGTAGAGGGGGCCACTGGTATGAACAGTGTGTGCTGAGAAAACCAGCACAGGCCAGGGCCACCTTTGAAACTTTTGAATTTAAAACTTGCACCTGGCACTGGGCCTCAGGGACTTGGGGGCCAGGCTGGCTCCCTCCCAGGGAAAGGTTGAAAGTAGAAGTAGAGTCTCTCTCTCCTCCTGTCTCCTCGGAGCCAGAACAGTCCAAGGTGTTGCTAGCTGTCTCCACACCTTGTTTGCTGGCTTCTGTCACCAGGGAATAGTTATAACTCTCCCTTTTGTTAGTTCCACATTCACTCAGGGATAAGAGAACCTGCTTAGAAAAGCAGAGACCATAATTTTAGAAGTCTCTAAGTTGAAAATTACTTAAGACTTTTGTGCCAAGTACAGATATATGCTAATGACGTACAAATGACCTGCAAAGCATATGCAAATGTGTCTTTCATCTCTCCAGCTCTCTGTGAGCTTTGATGTGGCCCCGGGGAGTGTCCTACTGTAGACCATTAATCTGAAGTGTTGATTTAACAGCTTCTTCATGCTTTAACCTTTTGTTATCTAATTGCCTTCATTAGCCAGGTATGGTGCACAAATACTTTACTTGGGACTACATAAATAAGAACCTCACATTTCCCAGAGGGTTTTTCCTAACTTGGCTAGGAGTGGTTGTATCACACCAATCTGAGCACGCGCATACATGTGCATGCACACATACACACACACACACACAACATAACATGCATACAAAGGCTGTGCCTTCAAGGTGCTTTAGCAGTGCATCTGGGAAGAGGAATGGGTAGGAAACAGAGACACTGGTAAGGATAAGTGGAAGAACTGAGTTCAAAATCCTGTTGTATTGTATGACAGGGTAACTACAGCAAACACTACTGACCTGAAAACAGTAATGCAAATAGGAAGTTCTCATTGCAACAATAAACGCTGTGCAAGTTGAGGCACTTGCTAGATATAGTAAGCACTACGGAAAACTGCTTCATTGGTAGGACTCATCCTTTGACATCTCAGGCTCTGATGCCCGGGAAAGCCAAAGAAGTCCGAGAAAAGTTGCTCTGGTAGATGTTAAGATCAATCAGATTTTTACAGACTTGTCATATGTATTGCTGGATGTCAGGCAAGTTATCCCCTAATATGCCCTAAGTATTTCTAAGGCCCCAAAGGGTAATCTGAGAGAGAGGAAACTTGCACCTCTTATCCTCATGCATCCATAGCCCAATCACCCAAACACTCCATAAATGCTTGAAGTAGAAAACAGAGCTGCAGCCTTGCATGAGCCACAGAGCTTCAGGAAGCCAGGGCCACAGTGCCTGCAAGCTAATGAAAGCCCTGTACACTCCAACTAAGTGGAGGAAGGCACCAGGAGACTGAACTCTTAGAGAGAGTATCCAGCATGGTCAGGCATCTTCTGTCTGCATCCCCCCTGCTCAGAGGTGCTCCATGAATACCTACAGCAGCTCTACAGTGAAAATGATGATAGAAAAACATACCAGCTTCTGCTGGCACCCTGTGTGGCTAGTGGGCATGTGCAAGCATTTGCCACTGAGATTGTGTTTCCCCTTCTGTAGCTAGGAGCATTGTTAGGGTTCATGTCTGGATGTTCCCTCAAAGCCTCATGTGGTCGCAGAGGGTGGCCTTTTTGGAGGACTCTCAATCCAGAGTTTGTGATCAGTTTATAGTCTAATGCTGAAACTGTGAGTGTCAGTGCTATACCTGCCCTAGCTCAGGTAGCTTGCATACAATGTAAGAGAAGGAACGTTTTATCTCTCCCCTTTGTTGCTCTTGCTGTTTTTGCTGTCTTCCTCTGCCATGAGCTATTTCTCTCTGCATGCCCCACACTGTCTTGGAACCAGCTGATTGGGGTCTAAAGCCTACACAAATTTTGAGCTACATAAACATTTCCATCCTTAACTTAGGGCATTGGGCACTTTTGTCTTGGTAGCAAGAGAAAAGTAATTAAGAAATTGTTATCAGAAGTGGGGTCATTGCTGTTACTATACCTGGCCATATGGTTCAAAAGCCTCTGGAAATGGCTTATGGGAAGAGATTGGACAGGTTGAAAGGTGTCAGCTTAAAAACTAGAGCTGGAATGCCTTAGGCTTCTCTATATAAGAAATTCTGGTTAGAGCTCAAAAGACTGAAAGGCTGATAGAAATTCTGTCAGAAAAGACCAGGCTCAGAGGTTTCTGCAGGGAAGATGGACTTCATTGATGGACTCCAGGTGATGTGTGCTATGGCTTGGCAGAAAGTTTGTCTGATATTGAGAGACCTTGCCTGAGATGGAGGTTAAAGGTGGTGGACTAATTAAACTGACAGAAGAAATTTTAGCACAGTGAAATGAGCTAGAAGCATGGATACTGTTGGGCCCCTTAGTCAGATACATGTTGAAAATCAAGAGTCCAGCAGAATGATTTAAAATGTGAGTTCAACAAAACAGGAAACTGCAATAAAGCTGTGAACCACAAGGTAGAGCAGAGATGTTAGCTGCTGCAAAGGAAGCAGAGTGTGGAAATGATGGCCTGAGGGCATCACAGGAAGCAACAGAAACCCACCCATTGCAGACTCAAAATTACAAAATTAAGATATTTTGCTTTGAGAAAAAGCCACAGAATACCATATTCCAAAATGGCAGCAGCCATAACAGGTCCCAGAATGGTGGTGGCACAGGATATTGGTTTCTCACAACTGGATTCAGAGTGCCCAGCCATCCAGGGACTCGACTTCTACAGCCAAGAGAGAGAAAAGCCTGCCTAGCATTCCAACTGGAAGCGGACCTAGGCATCATACATGTGGCATGGGCTTTAGGTGCATGTGGAATGCAAGAGCTGTGGGATTCAGAAGGCCTGGGGGCCAGCTGGTGTGTGCCTGAAAAGGCAGTGTGTGAAACTATGTGAAGCCAAAGGTACAGGGGAGACTCCAAAGCTTGGAAAAAGTAAAAAATGTGGAAAACCTAAGAAAACCTGCAAGGAGGAAGTAGAGTTGGCCCAAGATAGAAGCCACAAGAGGTACAACAGCTGGAAATGCCAGAGGGGTGGTGCCATCTAATCCCTTTGGAGTTCACATCTTGCCACACATGGTCACAAAAGCTGGACATGGAACTACAGGCCTTGACATTTGACCTGCTGGATTTTGGACTTGATACGGTCCCAATCCTTTGAATCCCCATTTGTAACTGTTGGAATTTCAAGGTTGATCGGGTGCCACTGAATGTTGGATGCGTTCAACTTTCATTTGCACAGGATTTTGGAGCTAAGAGTTTGCCTCACAGCTCAGCAGATACTGGGACTTGGACTTTTTAGCAATGTGAAACAGGACTTTTACAAGTCTTAGAGATCAACTAAAGGCCTTTTGCATAAAGGGCTATGCATGAGTCTTTGAGGGGCTGGGACAGAATGGTTTGTGTCTGGATGTATCCCCTCAAGTCCCGCTGTGCTCATAGCATGGCTGACTGGAGACAGCTGAACCTAGATTCTGTGGCTGGTTCGATGTCTAGTGCTGGGGTTGCGGGAGGTGAGTACTACATCTGCTCCAGCATGCATAGGCTTCATAACATGCAAGAGTCATCCCACCCCTTTTGCTCTTCTGCTTTTGCTGTCTTTTGCTGCCATGAATTATTGATCCTCTGCCACGTGCTACCCTGCCTTGGAACCAGCTGACTGTGGACCAACACCTGCACAAACTGTGAGTTAAATAAACCTCTTGTTCCTTAACTTTGGGCGTTATTTATTTTGTCTCAGCAGCAAGAGAAAAGTAACTAAGACAAGTAGGAAGACGCAAACACCAACGCGAGAGCTGTGGGAAGATAGGACTTTGCTTTGTCACCTCCTGGGCTGTGCTGCCTGCTGCTTGGAGGAGCTGCAGGTCTGAGGTCAGCTTGGGGAAGGCGTTTGGTGCCATGAATAGAGTCCAGGCACTGTGTTCTGTCTCAAGGCGACTGGGAGTGGCGTGTCATTATGAATGGATTCTTGTGGCACCTGGAAGGGTGCTTCCCCTTGCATGTTATTTAATTCCCTTTATCACTCACAGGCTGCTGAAAGCTAAACACATCCTCAGTAGGAAGAACGAGGCCTCCAGTCCATGGAGCCCTTTCCTGTGGGACCCACAGCTCACGCTCCACCCACCTCACCTGAAGCCAATCAGAGCACTTATTATTTGGAGTATCTTTTTCATTTTAATGCAGTTCAGCCTCCCCTTAGCAAACATTTTCAGCATTTGCCCTGCATCAGCATTCATTCTAAGTGTTTTGCAAATATTAAAGTCAAGGGGCCCAAAGTTGATGCAAACTGTGGTAACTCCCAGTGACCAGTGAGAAGTCAGCATATAAAATAACTGAAGTATTTTGCCTTGTTTAATGCTGCAGAGATTCAATTCTGAGAAGATGGGGCTCCAGACACAGCATGGGTGGTGCCTCCTAGTACAGTGTCACGATTCCTGAAACCTTTGTAATTTCCAGCCAGCTGCAAGGATGGTTCCAAGGTGTAGGTCCTGTAGCAAGACAAGGTCATTGCCTTCCAAACTGAGAAGGCGGCTTCCATCCCTAGACAGGAAAAGGAATGGGCTGCTGGCAACCCTGATTTGCTCATCATCTGTAGCTGATGGATAGTTGGTGGCCAGCGAGCAAGACAGGGTGGAAAGGAGGCAAAGGAAAACCAAAGAACTGTGAAGTAGCCCCCAAGCACCTCCCAGGGAGAGTGTGACCAGACGTCCTGGGCAGTGACAGTATTTGTCAATGTCTGACCCCATGGAGCTTTTCCTGAACAGTGCAGACACTCATGTCATGGGGCTCTTGTCTGCCTATGGCCCTGTGGTGGGGATGGCACATGTGTGTGTGTATGTGTGTGTGTGATAATCTGGGCCCCCACTTCTACCCTGGGTGCCACCATCTGCTCCTGCCCCTGGCTTGCCTGTGTGTTTTTCTCAGATGTGTGCTGAATTGCATTGTAACCTGGCAAATGGATATTTCTTTTCTGAAGTAGGAAATGCTGTTTTTAAGCAGGCTCCATTTTAACAAGTTGTGAGTCCAGGCAGGCAGGACTTGCTCCTCACCTGAGGCACCGGCACCATGTGCAAGCTGACACTCTCACACAATTCCCTAAGATTATGTAGGTGTTGAGCTGGGGAGATGGCTCCGAGGCACAAGTGTCTGCTGGGCAAGAGCAAGGTCGTGAGTTTGAACCCCGGTCCCACAAAAAAAAAAAAAAAAAAAAAAAAAAAAGATTATGTAGGTGTTTCTGGGGAGCTGTGTCCAGCAACTTTCTTATTATGATGAAACACCCACATGTGTGTTATGGTTTGTGTTTAGTTGTCCCTCCAAAGCCTCACACAGTCATGGGGCGGGGACTTCCAGAGTTTGAACTTAACTGTTGGGAGCCACAGGAAGTTGATCAAGTGTGTGTAGATGGGACTGGGCCTCAGTGCCTAAAGCAAACAAGCTTACCCCAGTGCTGAGAAAAAACACACTGTCTGGCTCAGGCCAGCTATTAGTCACTAAGCAACCTTGTGTCATGTGATACAAACTTTGCAAAAGTATAAATAAAGGATCTTTTTTGTGTGTGTTGAGTTAGTTTTGCCCATCAGACAGACTGGTGACCACCTAGCCCAGTTTTTTGTCTTCTTGTCATTCTCATTCCTACTGCCATGACTCCCTGGGACAGAACCATTCACAGTAAGACCAGCAGATTCCTATACTTAACCCATGATCCACTGGGATTATGGGCAATCCAAGCATGAGATTATGGGTCTGAGTACTGCTGGGGTTATGGGTGTGGCCGGGGCAGATAGTCTGAAGCAGACAGCCTGGATGTAATATAAGAGAGACAGAGAAACAGACTCTCTCTGTCGCCACTGTTGCTGTTCCACCACCATGAACTGATGCTCTCTGCCATGCGCCACTCTGTCTTGGAGCCAGCTGAGTATGGACTGAAACCTCCAGTAACTGTGAGCTAAATAAACCTTTCCTTCCTTCATTTTGGGTGTCAGGTATTTGTCGCAGCAATGAGAGAAGAATAACTGAGACAATATGTTGCATAGTAACTTTCTGTTACTAGGATGTTATCTATCTATCTATCTATCTATCTATCTATCTATCTATCTATCTATGTATCTATCTATCTATCTATCTATCTATCATCTATCTGTCTGGTACCAGGGAACAAACACAAACACAGGACATTGTGCTTGCCAGGAAGGTGCCTATGCCACTGAGCTATCTTCTGGCCCTTAATGGAATATCTGATGAAAGACAACTGCGTTTTAAGAAGGAAAGGTTCATTGTGGCTTCAGTTCTGGAGGTTCCTTGCTTTGCAGCTGTGCCCATGAAGTGCATCATGGGCACCTTCGAACATAGCAAGCAACACTGCCCACTTGATGGCCAGGATGCAAAGAGATGACTGGCTCCAGCCCACAGCCACCCACAAGCTCTGGGCTCTGCTTCTCTGAGGTTCCTCCACTCCCTTAATAGCACCACCCCAAGGACTTCATCTGCAGATATGGCAACTTGTGGGTGATGCCAGAGACCAGGGCTCCTGTCTATGCACTGTAAGGAAATTCAGGTGCAGAAGCTAGCACAGTCCTGAGGTGTCAAGGCAAGAAGAACCTGTACACCCCAACAGCCCAGCAGCTCTTCAGTGAACATCAAGCACCATGACTAAAGGACTTGTCAACATCAGCTTGACCAGGTGATTCCCAAGGGACCTGCAGGTGTATCAAGAGCTGGGAGCTGGACTATGGCACTTAGGGCTCTTCCAGGTAAATCCAGCTGTGGCCTGGGGCCCCAAAACCTCATCCCCAGGATCTAATCATTCATGATGTGAGCGCAACTGGGCCACAAAGCCATAAAGCCACTCTTGTAAGCCCTTCCATTCCCTTGTCTGGGATCCTGCGCATATAGCATAACTCAGCAGTAGCTCTTTTTATGCATAGTGCACTTGTGTGCAGGCTGGATCGGGCCATCCTTGCATTTGGATGTCACAGCTCTGGGGCTCCTATCTGTGACTTTCTCAGGTGTTTCTTACTACTGATCTGGGGCTATTTGATTACCCTGTCTCTTGGGAAACCCAAAAGTAACTGTGCCTTGTCTGTCATGGAATAACTCCTTAGTGCTCTCTCTCTCTCCTTACCCTGTCTCAGGTTTATTTGTACAAAGCACAGGAGGACACCAGCCCCCTACAGATGCCACCCCAGGGATCATACTAGTCCTTCTGTTTTTACATCAACAGAAAAGAGACTTTTACTGTGGGGGTTTCACAGGGACCTGGGCACCTTTGGAGGCCTGAGTGACTTTGGGATCCTGGGCTAGAACAAGAGCTGGACCCTGGGCCTTGATTGGAGCAGAAGCTGGAGCTTGGGCCTTAGTTGCAGCCTGGGCCTTTGGCCAGCAAGGCCTGTGACCCTTGGCAATGTAGGCACAGATCCACTTCCCAAGCTTGGGGTGGCAATATAGGCAAGCTGAGCAAGCCTGTGTTTTACTCCCGTCGGAATGATCTTGGACTTGACCTTCTTGGGCTTGACCTCCTTGGGCTTGACGAAGGCCTTGGTAGCCTTGGCGCGTGCATCCATGGCCTTGGCATTGTTTGCTTGCATCTTCTTGAAGCTCTTCTTGTTGTGCTTCTCGGCAAAAACCTATGTTCCTAAGGAACTTGTGATCTACCTGCTTCAGAGACTCCTATCTTTGCGACCAAGTTTTCATCATGCCATTTTTATGCAATTTTGGGACTGGTTGTGCATGGTGTGGCTCTTGAACTTGGCCATAACAGCACTGTAAGCCATAGCTGCCAAGTACCTGGAACAGGAAGAAGACTAGCTCTTCCTTCAGTGACATTTATTTCTAACTAATACCTAAAACCAGGCTAAGGAAGGCCATGGGATGCTTCTGTACCCATGTGCAATGGTGCTTCCCAGTTACACACTTCTGGCTTCTTAAGTAGTTATTATTTAGGGTGAAATGTGGAGTACACATTTTCCTGGCCCAAAAGAGCCCATGTCTGGGATCATAAAGTCACATTTGGAGCTACCAGGGGCTGGATTTCAAACACATTCATTTTGCAATGACAAAATTCAGCCAGCTCATAAAAGTTCTTGTTACAGCCAAATCTAGTGGCTTCAACCACAAATGGAACCTGTACTACAGGGCTGGCTGGTCCTAGCATGCCTGGACCTGGAGGACTCGTGGTGACCTTCTGGCAAGACCTTCTCTAGAGGCCCTGTGTTTCCATGTCTATCTACCTGGGCCGAATTCTCTTGAGACAGGACTATGAGGCCTCCTGGCTGACTCCGTGCTCCAGGGTGAGACAGCAAGCCAGTGAGTGCATGAGTGTCAGCACAGCAAGTGACAGTGCACCACTTCCACTGGTCTCTGATGGATGAAGCTGCAGCCAGCTCCTAGACTGGAGAGGAGGAGAGTGAAATTTTGCCTGATGATGATGAAAGAGACAAAGTCCCAGGCTAAGCCTTTATCTGTGAAACTGGCTATGTAGACTAGTACACAAGTGTTCTGTAGGTCTCATCCCCAGGCCTACTTTTCATTCCTGGTGGGGGTTGGACTATGGTCACTACACAGAGCCTGTGTCCTACCACTGAATAGCTGTGGGAAGAATTTTAGGTTTGCAAAATCTAAAATTTGCTCCTAGATGTCGTAATGTTGTGATGAACATCTTCAGCCCTGTTCTGACATCTCTTGTGAAATCTATGGCCTACCTATTTTGTATTGCATGAGGAAGTTGGAATTAGTCAGCCTGTTTACATGAAAGCACATTTGCTGGCTTCTTTAGGCTTGCTCCTCTATCTTCTTGACTTGAATGCTAAGTTTATGTGTATTTCTTTAATGCTTCATAATTAAATCATTTAAGGATGAGAGGTTCTCCTGAAGGATGTGCTCTGGCTATAATTCCTGAGTTTTGCAACTCAATATTTTATTTTTAAATAATCACTTCTCTTCTTTTAGGGGGGAAAGATCTACAGGTATTCAGGGTATCAGTACTAGATCAGACTTGTAGTGGTCCACCTGTTTACAGCCTCTCAAGAGCTGGGATTACAGGCGTGCGCCACCATGCCCAGTCTCAATTGCCATCTCAGCGTTCCCGGGGGCGGGGGTGTGGCAGGCATGGCTGGCCCTGGGATTGAAACTCTGGCCCTGGTCACTGCTTGCAGGTGCTTTAATCTGCTGAGCTATTTGGATGGCTCTAATAATCACTTCTCAATGTTCTATTTTCAAACTAATCTATAACACTGTCTAGCCTTGATATTTGAATATTCAATTTTAAATATAGGAGACTATTTAAAAGTCTATCCTATGAGATACAAGGCTGCTAATTTTTCTTTTTTGAGGGAGCCGGCTCAGCCCATCCTGGGGGTGGGGCTGGTTCAGCATGTGGTGCCAGAGATCAAACCCAGGTCCCTGCATATGCCTAAACTTGCCTAAACAGGTGCTTTAGACTGCTGAGTTATCTTGTGGGCCATGAGGCTGCTAATTCTAAGCTGATGTCCCACAGCACCTGGAGGAAACTGAGTCAGACCCTGGTGAGCTTTAAGAGGAAGCCTTTTAAAATCAGAGAAATGCCACAGAAGTTGCTGCGAATCACATGATAACCACTGCTTTTAGGGTGCAAAACAAACTGAGCAAATCTTCAGGTCAAAATTGGTATAGTCTTCCCACTTCAAGGAGAGAAGATAAGGGGAGGCTTTTCTGTGGAGCTGAGACTAAGGTCCGGCAGCACAGGTCCATGCTTCTGCCAGTCCTAGAGGGTTCTGCATGGCCAGGCGCCATGGTCACTATCAGGTGCTTTCTCAGGGGCAGGACGATGGGATGCTCTTCCTTCCGTCCTGTGCAAGGACTCTCTACTGGCCCCCCTTGCTTCTGGGGCATGAGAGCTCAGTGGTATCTTCCTCTCACAGGAGCAGTTCTCAGGTGGCCATGGATACTGCCATTGCAGAAAGCTTGGCCCGTGTGGAAAACAGGCTACAGCAATGGTGAAGGGAGGGGATATGTGAGCAGGCACACACGCACGTACATAGACCCGCAGGAGCACGCACATATGCAAGCAGGCACATGCACACAAGCACACATGCACACACAGCTCGGCCTTGTTCCCTCTGCATGCACACACAGTGCCTGAGGGCCACAGTGCACAACTGTCTTGCCTTTCCCCCTCCGTTGCTAATCTGCAGCTTGTCCTGTGCCATGGCTATCATTTCTAGCCCTTTGCCAGCCTGTGTGATCTAGGGATGTCCGTTTGCATGTTCACAAGGAACTGACTTGGTAACCCTGTTTGTGTGCAAGTGTGTCCATCAATGTTCAGGTGTGTCTCTTCAGCTGAACGTTAAATTCACTTGTATTTCTTTTAATGCTTTACCATTAAACTTTTTTGAGGACAAGCACTTTCCTGCCAGAAGCAGCTTGGCTTACGATCCTGGACTTTTGCTATTCGGTGTTCTCTACATTTTATTTTTAAAATAATCTGTTCTTCTAATTTTTAATTTCATTTTGACCAGTTGTTTATTATAGAATTTTTATTATCAAGCTTTAATAAGATGGGAAAATTACAAAAGGGAAACAAAACATAGCAAAGCCTGCTTGCATAGTCCTCTCATTCAGACTGGTAAATTACAACCAGTATTTAGTATTTCTTCCTGCAATTCTGGTGATTATGTGGTAGGAAGCTAGGGCTGGGGCAAGCCAGGCAACTGGCTGGATGGAATGTCTGAAAGATCCCAAAAACCCATGGCTGTGGGTTGAGTAAGATGTTCTCTGAGCATGGGGTGCAAGGGGAAGTCAGACATAGAGCCTGTGCTCTGTGGACCAATCAGAAGAGTGGTATTTTCAAACCCTTATTTGAATCTGACACAGCTCAAAGAACCAGTCAGAAGATGCTATTCTGAATCCCTCATTTGCATGTGGGTACAACCAATGAAAGACATTGTTCTGATCCTTCATTTACATCTGCAACAGGCCACGGGTGGGTTTTGGATAGGAGAGGTTTACATCTGGTGCAGGACCAAGGGAGCATTCTCAGGACTAATGTCCCAGTACCTTATTAGCGTGAGGTAAAGGTCCCTGTGGGATGTCAGGTACTGATGACTTCTTTAGCTTTGTCTGCAGGGAAGCCTAGAGCCCATTTACCTGCCCTCACTGGCCCCGGGCCATGCCCTTACTTATTCCCACCATTAGCAAATATGTGCCTCACTGTCTTTTCTATGTTCAATTGTTTGTTTGGGACCCAAGGGTCTGGAAGAAAGCCATGCAACCCCTACATCCAATTTCCGTGGCATACGTGCTAGATGTGTGCAGTCTTCATAAAAAAGAGAAAGACGTAAGTAAGTATAGGAGACTCTAAAAGCTCCTGTGATAGCTGAACCCTAGCCTGGATTACATGCACACCAGTCTAGTGCACATGTAGGTTTTTAAATTTCTTCCTAATAAATACACCTTGCATGTGTCATTTCACTCAGTTCTCCACCAAGGGCCATTTCAGTCCTTGTCCCAGAGAAGTTGCTCTGGCATCCCCAGCAAGGCCTTCTCCCAGCCCAGGTGAGGGGTCCCTGAGTCCCCCTGAGGGGCAGAGTGGCTCGTTTGATACCAACATTTCTCATTTTCACAAATGTCACCTCGCTGTTCTGCAAAGTCCCCATGGACATGTGTATCCAGAGGTTGCTGGCATAGATAACACCTTCCATTAGCAACAGGCAGCTTGGGAGCAATCGGAGTACGTGGCTTATATTGCAGAGTTATGCAAAAATAATTCATCTAGTTTTATTACATTCTCTTTATATTTTAACAGATTTTATTTTAATTTTTGATGCTATACTTTAGTTTGCTAATGTACATCCCTTTATCTACTTTAAATAATACCAGTCTAATTCGATTTTTTCCTACTTCTCCTAGATTGTGTTCCATTGCATGCCTCCCTTGGCTCCTTTTTTTTTTTTTCCTTTGTATTTGCTTGACTTTTTGACCCTGGTTTTGCTCCCACCCTTGATATTGTATAGCATCCTATGAGCTCTGCTGTCTCTTAATGTGTCACTCAGCAAGAGGAAAATCTAAGGGTAACTTGATCTTTGTTCCTTTTTAGATAACTTGGTTATGACCAAGTGCTTGTGGTGATTTTATGATTGTAATAAAAACTCAACATCCAGATGTTTATCCTTTGATTTTTCACTAACTGTATATTTCAATCTATCCTTCCAGGCTTTTTTTCTCTTTTAATTTTGTGTATTTGGTATAGGGTTTCACTACATGGCTCGGACTCCTGTAGTGATCCTCTTGTTTACAGCCTCCCAAGCTCTGGAATTACAGGTGTGTGCCACCACACTACCCTTTCCCAGGGGTGGGGCTGGCGCGGTGTGTAGTACTGGGGATGGAACAGTAGTCCCTCACTTGGCTCAGCAGATGTGTGGTCCACTGAGCTATCTTGCTGGCCTGAGGCTTGCTCTTAAATTGCCTTTTCATTTTCTGTTCTGAGTACAGTGTCTTTGGGGTGCTTTCTTGGTTTGCTCTTGGGAATGTGCGTGCTTCCCAATAGAGCCAGTCTGCTCTTTCTTCCCTGTGCTGGTGCGCTTGCTAGGACTCCCAGTCCACTGCCTCCCTCTCCTCCATTAATCAGGCCTTCTCCTCCTTCTTGTGTGGTCTGAGGGGATCCCTTCCCTGCCCTGTCCTCTGGTCTGTGGGGTGCAGGGTGTGCTTGCCCCAAGACAGCATCCCTGGGACACCACATGGGAAGCCAGAGCAGACCTGGACAGGGAAGGGGCAGGTGGTGGCTCTGGCCCCTACTGCCACTGAGGATGGCCTGTGAAGGGCACTTTTGTAGCTGGCTGTCCCGAGCAGTGGAGGAACCCCCACCCTGAAGCCTTTACCTGGCCCATCTATATCTTCCCGGATGAAAGGGTGCCTGTGCCCAGAATTCCCGAGTCTCCAGGTCTCTGTGCTCTTTCCTCACTACAGTGTGGTTTCCTTTTCCTCTTTTATTTATGTTTTTCTATACCACATGGTAAGTGTCTGCAGGTGGCTGGCTGCAGTGTTGTTAGGGTGGCCCAGGACCTGTCACTTCAGACACCACCAATGCCTGCTGTCCCCTCTGGGCAGCTGGAGGGAGTGGACAAGGGTCAGTGTACCCTGGGGGCTGTTGATCACCTCCAGTCCCTCAGCAGCACCAGGGCAGTGGTCTTTCCTACAAAGGCAAATAAGCGCTGAGGCGGTCCTCAGTCCTGCACTCGGTCTTGAGAAGCTGTTTTAGAGACTGCCAGCTCCAGATAGGCTCCATGACAGGTCTCCTGAAAATCCCATTTCTCTATCACAAGTGTTTTTCACTGGATAAACATGTAAACATTGCTACATGTCAGAGCTATCAAATGTCACCAGCTCCTTGACATTATTGTGAATTATGTCTTTATTTTGGTACCAGGGATTGAAGGCAGAGCCTTGAAATTACCAGGTGAGCATTTATTCTACTGAGCTATCTCCCTGGCCCTGGAATAGGTCTTTGAGCAGTGAATGCCTGAGGTCAGGGAATCCTACCTAGTGGTGGGTGCCAAAGTGAGAGGGTTTGGGGACCTCAAGGAGGAGGAGGAGGGGAGGAGGAAGCCTGTAGCACTGACACCAGGTCTGTGGATGACTGGGATGCTCTGGGGATCCCTAGCAGAGGGCTTCCTACTGGAGAGGGCTCTGACTGAAAGTCCCCATTAAACTAGAAAATGCAACCCTGACGTAAGCCAAGATATTAGTGTTGCGTGCAATTCTGCTGTCTGCTTGGTTCTGGATGTGTGCTTACTCATTTTGTTATTGCAGTGGGGGTGCTGGGAATCAAACACCAGGCCTTTGTGCTGAGGTATATCCTGGCCTGTGCAGGGATTCACCAGATCAAGTTGCCTAGACTTTGGGAAGCTTGCAGCCCTCCTGCCTCAGCCTCCCAGCAACACACCTGGCTTGTATGTCTGGCTTTGATGCATGTGGCTCCAAGTGGCCTCAAGCCAGCCACATGCTTAGGCATCTCAGACACATGTGCCATGGCACAAGGATGGTGTGTGCCTAGGAAACTCGTCACTTTCCACAAGCAACATGCTAAACGGGACAGTTGTTTGTGCTAGCCAAGAAGATAATTACTATGAGAAGGGAAGCATGCAGGTTTTTGTCAGGGAGACGGTGGCCCTTCCTACCAATTCAGAGATCTGTGGCACAAGTGGCAGAGAGAGCAATCATACAGCATCTTAATTAACACCGCCAGACAGTGATTAATCAACTCAGTGTGGGAGTACAGCCCTGGACACGTTCGTTCATTATGCACAGCACTCAGACAAATGCTAATGCAGGGACCAGGAGACCCGGCAGAGCTTATCCAAGCTGTGATGTGATCTTTACTTTATGTATTTGGTACAGGGTCTCGGGAAGTTCAGACTCATAGTGATCTTCCTATCTCAGCCTCCTCCGCACTGGGATTACAGGGGTGCACCACTATGCCCAGTCTCAGTCGCTGGTTCAGCCCACCCTGGGAGAGGATCAGTGCGGCATGCAGTGCCAGGAATTGAACCCTGGTCCCTGCATTTGCCTAAGCAGGCATAATCCACTGAGCTATCTTGCTGGCCCAACCTGTGATCTTTTAAGAGAAAGTTAAATACTATTCGATGGTGGGGGCCAATGGCAAAGTTTTTAGTCATCCTGGGCCACATTTGTGTTCCTGGTCCTGTAACTGTGAGAGTCACACTTGGTCACGCTGAGGCACACAGCTAGTTTACAACCCAGGGTCTTGGGCCCATCTACGATCACTGTTTAATGACAGTTTTTCTTGAAAGGGGCAGGCTGCATGTGTAGGTTAATGGTCTTGGTGGATCCTTAAGTCAGAAAACCAGACCAGGGAAGGCTGCAGAAAGTGGTACAGTATGAGTCCATCCTGTGGGTAGGTTCAAGGCTGCAAGCAGTCCCAGGGGAGAGCTGAGAAGAGGACAAGAAAGAAGGGGGCGCTGTCCCTGCTGGGAGCCCACAGAGCCCCCCCCCCATCTCCAAGGAAGCTTCAGGAAAGAGTCCGGCACCAGCAGCATCTCATGCATGGCTTCTTAGCCTCTCCCTTCCCAATTTGTCTTCAAAGCAAACAGCATGCAGGGTGGCAGAGCCCCCTGAAGTAGCGACTCTTGGCACCACAGTGCCCTGCAAGGCTCCCGGTGCCCTGGCTCAGGCCAGCCCATCCCCTCAGCTAACACCCCTCTGCGTGTACGTGTGGTGACAGTCTCTGCTTAGCCTTGACAGACCCACAGGGACTGATTCCCACTTCAGGGTCTGGCCAGTGCCCATTCGAACACACAGAGCCAGAGGGAGCCCCACAGTGACCGCCCTGGCCCACGAGTGCACACTCCAAGAAGCATGCACTGGCTGAACCCGGGCACAAGAGTCCTCCTAAGGGTAGGGAGCTGTATGCCCCAGGCCCTGGGCTCCATCCCCAGCTGCACACAGACAGCAAGCATGGAGCCCACTGAGAGAGGTGACAGAGTGGGGAGCATTGAAAATAGAATTCTCCACGGCTAGGTGGCATTCCAAATAGAGGAAGACAATGTGTCACTCACTGTGCTCACCGCTGGGATACAATAGGACACCACCACGGGGAGGGCTAACTGGGCTCAGGTTGCAGAAGTCTCATTCCTGCATGGTCTGCAGCATGGTGGGAGGGTCCTACAGAAGAGAGCTGCTCATAACACTGTGGCCAGGAATAGAGAGAGAGAGGTGGGGGGGGGCTGGAGGGAGGGAGGGAGGGACAGACAGATTGACAGACAGACAGACAGGGAGGGAGGGAGGGAGAGAAGAAGGGAGGGAGGGGTGCGCTTTTGGATTGCACCACTGAGGCAGCATCTTCATACAAACCCTAACACTCAGCGTTCCCCTCAGTGAAGCAGAAGCACTCCCCAAGGTTCCAGTACTTCATCACATGGCCCAGATGCCAGAGGCAGAGCAAATGCTGTGGCTTTTGTTCCTGAAAATTTTCTTTTCAGAAGAATATCAAAGAAGGAACTAAAAAGAAGAGAACTGGTGTCCCTGGAAAAGGCCACTAAAAGCCTGATAGTGTCATCTGGGGGACGAACAACTGCGAGAAAGACAGAGCAGAGTGGAAAGACTAAGGCACATGTTCTGGGGCTGCAGGGATCTCCCTGTCCCTGTTAGTCACGAGGCGGGCATGAGCCAGCGTGCTTCGATTTCCCCATCTTCCCAGGGAGATGCAAATAGCAATACCCACAGTAGAGGGATGTGGAGAGTGGCTCCAGTCCTACCTGCTGATCTTGGCACCTCCGGATGTCCACAGTAAGAGCAGCGACCCACATGCTTGACTGGAGCTTCCGTGTAGTAGATAGTATCATCAGGCCGGCTCACTGTGTAGGCCCTAGTGCCCACACTGCCTAGCCACTGGCAACCCCCAGGGAGCACTGCTCCTCCCCACAACGTCTTCTTGCTCCTTCTGGGAGTTCTGAGCACTGGGGCTGCTAGAGAGGGGCTTCAGGCTCTGGCCCACCCTCTCCTCTTTTCCCCAAGTCCACATCCACACCCCTGAAATCCTGTCCCTCCCTGTCTGGCTGGTTTGCACCTTGTGCTCACTGTGCTCCAATGGGAGGAAAGTAGTTCGGGTCAGGGATCCATCAGGGCTAATTCTCTGTGCCCAGTACCACCCCTCTAGCTCCACTGGGGACTCTGGCCATCCAGGGGCTCCCACCCTGGTGACACAGAGCTACCTGGTCCAGGCCATATCGGGTCTCAGAGTCTTCAAAGACCCCCAGGGTGTGTGACCTGCACATGCTTCAGAATGACTGCTTTACTAGACGGTTATCATTGTCCTTTTGCTAGTATTATCTACCACACGAGATGCTCCGCTCTCAGTCTTAGATCCTGAAATGGTTACTGTGAGTGATAATGCTGTTTTGTCCGGAGAGCTAGGAGAGGTTTGGTAGAGATCTTACATGGGACCGTGTTATTTATTTACTCAGTCCTACATCTGCAGGATCATTCAGAGTCTGGGTTGTTTGGCCCCTTATTTTGGTCTAAGGAGCAAGTGTGGAGTGGTGTGGACTCCTTGTGGACCTTTACTGGAGGATGAAGAAGAGAATCAGAAGCTGGGGCAGTGCCAGGCTCCCGCTGGCTCTGGCTGGGGATGGGGCTGAGCAGAGAGCACAGGGAGCGGGCTTCTGAGGTGGGAAGGGGGACCCCAGGGCTCTACATGCGGCTCCCACACTGCTCTTCCTCAGTTCTTGGAATGGGATGGTCACACATGGGCCTGCAGTGGGCAGGTGATGAAAGCCACACAGAGGACCCTTGTTCAAACAGCTCTCGGAACTGTATGTCTCTGTCCAGCAGGCACATGGAGGGACCGAAAGGTCACCATACCTGAGCTCTGGCCCACGTTACTTGCATGTCATGTACTATAACCAGTTTCCTTTATTTCTTATGTCCTGAATATGAGTTCTGTGTCTTTTTATTTTTTATTATTTTTTTCTTATTTCAGAACATACATACATTTATTTATTTATTTATTTATTTACTTATTTATTTTTATGGCCGGCTCAGCCCTGAGGGTAGGGCTAGTGCAGCATGTGGTGCCGGGGATCGAACCGCGGTCCCTGCAGCCGCCTAAGCTTTCCTAAGCAGGCGCTTCAGACCACTGAGCCATCCTGCCGGGCTCAGTTCTATGTCTTTATAAGCAGAAGATCTGTGTATTTTTGTCACTGTGCTGATTTATAATCTTCACTGGAAAAGAATTCATGCTATTTATCTTGCTTAGAAAAGGTGGAATGCTCTTACATGCAGCAGTGAGAAGACATTCGTGTAACCTCTGAGCAGGTGTGCTTTCCAAACAGACAGTGTCCTCATGTCTGGAGCCAATGGGATCGCCTAGCTGCAGCCTTCCTGTCACCAATATTTGATATATTAGCCATACATTTGTCAACCCTAATGATGTATATAGGCAGGGAAGCTGTCATGATCTTGAAATTCTAACCATAATTGTACAGTTACAGAGAAACTGAAGAGCATTCAGAAAATCAGCTTTAAAAATGTCTGTGTTAAAAAATATAGATAAGTGGGAGATAGATTGTCAGCATTAAATCCAAAGCCTCACTTCTGGGAGGATTGGCAGGAAATGTCACATTTTCATATGCTTTGAGTGAGGAGAATCAGGGTGCGCTGGGGGAATGGGGGACAGCTCCATGAAGCAAGGGTTTTCAGACCCTACAGAGCTGGACCTGGGAGCCCCGGATCACCTTATCCCCAGGTTGTGACCCCCAGGTATGCAGGAAGAAGACTCTTTATCTGGATCCATGGGAACTAGAAATCTGAACACCAGGGCACTGTCCATAAATAGCTCTGCTCTTCTAGCTTCTGCCACATCCTGTGACATTTTAAAGCCACTCAGGAGACACATCATTGGCCTTGGCGGCCTTGTGCAAGTACTTATGGACTGCAGAACCTGGTGGATATGTCTGGGGAACCTGCGCTGGTGGCCAAGATGACCCCCACAGTGATCTGTAGCTGCTCAGGGACCTGGAATGGCCTTTCCTTTTGCGGAGACAAACCACATCCCAGAGGCTCCTGCTCTCCCTGTGGCTTCTGCTTCCACAGTGAACTCAGGCTGCTGAAGCTGTCTGCTTCTCTGAGTCCTGTAAAGCCGGAGCTGGGCTGCGGGTCTCTTGGTGCTGCATACTCTGAACCTGGTGCCCGCTGCCCATTGCCCTCGTGATCTGTGTGCACGGAATGCACATCACAAGTCCTCTCCCACCTTGCTGTCCAGCATGTGGTCTATGGACGAGGGTTCGGTGTTGCCAGGAGACTGGACAGAGATGCAGAATCTCCAGCCCTGCCCAGACCTTCTGGAGCAGAAACTGCATTTCAGCGAGACCTCCAGGGAGTTGTGTGCTCACCCTCACCTGAGAACCCCTGCTCTAGTGGGAAGGAGGCCAACTGGGTTCTACATTCCCCCCTGCCCTGGTTCCCCTCCACCCTGATTCCCTTCCACCCTGGTTCCCCCCCATCCTGGTTCCCTTCCACCCTGGTTCCCTTCCACCCTGGCTCCCCTCCACCCTGTTTCCCCTCCACCCTGGTTCTCCTTCATCTTAGTTCCCCTCCACCCTGGTTCCCCTCCATCTTGATTCTCTTCTGTGACTTTCTTCCTGCATGGAGTTTGCTTAGAACATGAGACCCAAAGGAGGTGTGCAGCAAAGGTAAATGTGTGAGTCTCTTACACATGTGCTGGATTCCATTCACGCTCACTAGGAGATGAGGGGTGTGTCACTACCACAGCTGCTTCTATCCCATCTCAGATAAAGAAAACCATGGACATGGTACTGTGTTCTCTGTGGTTGTACCTGGGTGACTGAATACTCAGGATCAATAGCATGAAATTCTGTCAGCTCCTTCTTTGCAGGACCTCATGTGCTCCACTGCTAAGGCCAAACTGATGACTCTGCCATGGGCCCCACTCAGACCTGTAGGTCTGCATATTCCTGTGCATTCTCTGTCACTTCAGACCTGCAGTTTGGCTGCTCACACACACACACACACACACACACACACACACACACAACACATGCACACATACAGAAGTAAAAATAAAATCTAAAGATTTGCTGCTTGACATTGATTCAGAAGGTCACCCTTCTGTGATATGGATTTTAAATTATTTTATTATTTTGTTTCATCTCTTTTTCAAAATTGAGCTAGAATTAAAGCCAGATCTAGGAAGCCCAAGCCATGTGCTTGCAACCTGTTTTCTTTAGCCTTGCTCAAATTCCATGACCACACAGGTCTCATCTGGCACGACGGTGTGGAATCCTCTGGGGGCCCCATGCCTGCACTACACATGGCTGAGCCGCCATTCAAGCCAGATATCCAGAGCTGTGCATGGTTCACAAAGGGAGCGCTGTCTTTCTCTGCCTCTTTCCATTCCTCTGTTCCTCCAACTCTCTCCTCTCTCTCTCTCTCTCTCTCTCTCTCTCTCTCTCTCTCTCTCTCTCTCTCTCTCTCTCTCTCTTTCCCTCCCTCCCTCTCATCCTGGGCATGGCCAGGGTTGCACCTTGCAGCCCCAAGGATGTGAAGGAGCTCACTCGGGGTGATGCAGAGCTGAGACCCTGCTATCCTGTCTACAGCAGCAAAGGCAAGGACAGAGGGACCATGGGTCCCAAACTGCTGCGTGCAGCCCCAGGCTCCCTCATCAGCCCCTCCACTCACTGCCGGGTACCTGTCCAGGTCCTCCACATGACCTCACATGTGAGCGATCCTGAGGCCGCAGGTGAGGTGAGAGTTCTCAGAATGATTTGATCTGGATTGCATGACTAACACTTAGCATCCCCAACTGCTTAATTGTTTTTTCTTTGTGCAGGGTCTCACTACACAGCTCCAACTCATAGTGAACCTCTTTTTTTCTGCCTCCCAAGAGCTGGGATCACAGACGTGCACCACCACACCTGTACTCTGTCACCAGCTCAGCTTGCCCAAGAGCAGGGCCAGTGCAGTATGCGATGCCAGGGATTGTACCCTGGCCCCTGCGCTTCCCTAAGCAGGTGTTTAGTCCACTGAGTTATACTGCTGGCCCTACCTGACAGCTTCATTAACATGGAACAATAATGATAATAAATACAAAATACATGCTGAATTCTGAGCCTGACTTCTAAAGGGAGTGCAGAAAATGATAAAATCTTGGATTAACCAAAGGTCAGACTTCGAAAAAAGAATGGATTTTCCAACACTGAAGCAAAGATGCCTTTTTTTTTTTTCTTTTGAAAACCAGCATTTTGGAAGAGTGGTGAAGTTTCAATGTAAACTGAATTTTCTATAAATCAGCCTAAAGTCCAGCTGAGGGGCACGGAAGCTTCTCTGTCCACAGCAGCTCGAGAAGCCCTCCTCTGCTGCCCTCAGCCCCAGGTCTAGCCCTGTGCCTCTCCTGGGAAGGGTGAGAGCCACTCCATCTAGAGCCAGAGTCTCACCGCTGCCCCCCAGATGCTGAAGACACCGTTCCCGGGGTCTGCTGGCTGCTGGTCTTGCCCTCCACCCCTTCTCTGGTGCTTTCCCTTCCTTGACCCTGAGCTCTGTGCAAGGTGCTGATAGATCACACTTGAAGTCCTTCAGTCCCTTTCCTGGTGCCAGGGCATAGCACCCAACACCTACCACTAGAAAGGGGAGAGGTCTATTTGGGGTCTGTTATGGTTTATGTCTAGTTGTCACCCCAGAGCCTCATGAGTCATGGGGTGGGGACTTCTAGAGTTTGACTTGATTCATGATCCCTGGGATTATGTGTTTTAGTACTGATCTAGAGTCTGAGACTTGATCCATGATCTCTGGGATTATATGTTTTAGTACTGATGGGCTCATGGGTCTAAGTACTTCTGGGATTATGGGTGTAGCTTAAGGTGGACAGGCTGAGGCAGAAAGCCTGAATGTAATATAAAGAGAGATAGAGAGACAGACTCGCACTGTTGCTCTCTGCTGCCCTGATTGGTTGGTTGCCTCTGTTGCCATTGTTGCTGTTCTGTCACCATGAACTGCTGCTCTCTGACATGTGCCTCTCTGCCTTGGAGCCATCTGAATATGTACTGAAACCTCCACAAACTACGAGCTAAATAAATCTTTCCTTCCTTCATTTTGGGTGTCGGGTATTTGTCCCAGCAATGAGTAAAAAGTAACTAAGACAAGGTCACATTTCAGTCCGTGCCTGGCTAGTTCCCAGGAACAAAGAGACTGGCAGAGGTCCTGCGGGAGAGAAGCTGCTCATAGCAGCAGGGACAGGGAGCAGAGACAAGGGAGGTAAGCTTTTTGGGTCACAGGTCACACTGGTGACCTCCCTTTACCACAGCATCCTGTGATCCAATCGCTTTTCGGAAGGCAGCCTGTGAGCAAGCAGGCCCTTGGGAATCCGAGTATAAATGTAACTCTTGATGTAGCTCCTTTGGCTGAGGTCCAGAGCTCCACCCAGTTCCACAGAGGGCAAGGCAGCCCCTGCAGGCCATATGCCACCCCACACACCTTGGGCATGCATATGCTACACCTTCTGGGCTCCATGACTACTTGGTCTGTGGAGAGGGCCCAGGGCCCATCCTGTTGTGTGGATATTCAACACCCCTGGCTTCATTCCCAGTGACATGGTAGTGAAGTGTGCAGTTCTCTGGGTGGGAGATCCATAGCCTGAACTCAGGGAGCTTGGGTCAGAGAGGACCTCAAAATGTACTGAAGGGACTAACAGTGAGGACAAGGGTCCTGGAGGTCCCTCTGCAGGCCTTGGTCTTTGGCTCAGTACTGGACAGGGGAAGGACTGTGTCATTTCTTACTCAAAGGAAGTAAATCTTGGATTTCAAATGGGCATGATCATAGCATATGGCAAATACTTAAATATAAACTTATCACAGTGAGAGACCCTGCTGTGGCCCCACCCCTCACTCCAAGCACACTCACCCCTTTGTCCTTACCACTTTCTGCAATAGCCCTAGAGTCCTCTTCCCTAAGTGTCTTTACCAGATATGACCAAAAAAACCAAAACCAAAACAAAACAAAAATACAGTTGGTGTTGTTGCCTAGCACCATCCAATGGAAAGGCGGTCCATAAAAGCATCACGTTATGTCCTTAACCACCTTATTCACTGGACCAGGCACTGTATGACCTCTGACTCCTCCTCAAAATCAAGATGACCATAGAGCCACACATTTTGACACCATTCAGGACACTGAGGCCACCAGGACAGCGCAGCCAAAGACCTTCAGGAAAGAGGACTCCAGAGCTGCTGCAGAGAGCAGCCAGGATGATGGGAGGAGCGTGTTGGAAGAGAAGGGGAGGATTCTGAGAGGTACTCATAGCAAGTTGTGTTTCACTGTAGTATACTTTTGTAAAATTTAACATTCAGTGTAGTTTTTGATCACAACTAATGGGCCACCCCTTGGCCCACTGTTCATGGTAAAACACACCAAGAGATCACAGATCTGGCTATAGGTTTTATTCTACAACTTCATTTTTAGTGTAGTTTTTGAGCACACTCTCCCTGTGTCCAACACACTGTCATCTCCTGGGGCAAAGGAGTTATACAGCAATTCCTAGTCACAGACATCCTCGGAGCCTGCAGGTCCAGGGCCTTGCTGGGGCTCCTGCCTGTACCTCTGTGCACAAATGGAGGAGGGTGTTCTGTGAAGTCCTCTCTGTGCATAGGCATCTTGCCTTAGCTTCTCTTGTTTCCAGTAAAGGCTAGAAATTATGGTCCCAAATGATCTCTAGCCTACTTCAAAGTCATTTTGGAAACAGGCTGGCCAAAGAAAGCTCAGGATCTGAGCACATTCTTAGCTTTCCTGGAGCTAAAGATGCTTAGACTTCATGGGTCCATAGTTGTTCTTAAAAGTTAAACGAAACTTAAGATTAAATCTCCCTTAGTTTGACAGCCCTGACATCTGCATTTCTTCTGAATAACCCCTTGGTGCCATTTCTAGGCATGCAGTCAGATGTACTTGGTGACATGGGACTGCCGTGTCACTGTGGGCAGACTGTCCAGCCACGGGCTGCACCATTTCCAGCTTACCCCAGAGTGTCTGTCCTGGGGGAGGTTAGTTTGTCGGTGCTTGCTTAAAAACAGCAGTATCTGTTGTGCAACCTGTCCACTGGAGCTTCTCTGGAAGCAACACAGCACCAGGGCAGTGACCTCAGCCTCACGGCTCCCTTTTCCTTGGTCTCCCTCCTGGAAAACCACCCCCCTCTGCTGAATCCAGGAGGAGGCACAGGATAGGGCACTGCCAGGTCACCCTGTGGCCCCAAGGCCCTGCACGGCCAGCAATGACCAACTGCATCCCTGTGACATCTCGCAGAACGAGGGGGCCTGCTTTTGTGTTTTTGGGATTCAGCCCACTTAGACTCAGCGACAGGCTCCCCAGGGCACGAGGTGAGGCCCTTTGTAAGTCAAACCCCACTGACCAAGAGGGTCCCACAGAACAAGCACTCAGCCTGATGCAGCTCCCTTACATCTCAAAGAAACAGCCTTCACAGCGCAAGTGACAGGGACAGCAGAGGCAACATATCCAGAACGCACTGGGAACCTGTGGCTCTCAGTGCTGCTTGTGGCTGAGCTAGAACAGCCACCACCCAGGGTGTAACCTGCCCCCAGGTCCGGGCGCCCAGGTGCCCACATAGCCTGCAGGGGGCGCACCTGAGTGGGCGGCTCCGATGCCAGGGCCCCCGCTTTCCTCCTCTCCTTCTGCCCGTCCCCTTCCTTCTCTATTTCAACGTTCCTTTCTTTCCTCTTCCCTGATACTCCTTTTAGGTGAAGAAGCACGGAATCTCTAGAAACACATCACACAACCACTGCTGTGGAAGCCGGGAGCCCGCGCCAGGCGCCCTCTCACGGGCCGCACGTCCGCATCCTACTGGGCCCTCCATCCGCAAGCTTCAGGCAGGGAAGGGGCCACGCTGACTGAGGCCATGCCTTCAGTGCCCTGTAACAGCCGATCTCTACAGCTTTGCTCGCGCCCAACCACAGATCCCGGCATGTGTGCCTTTTATCTGAGAATCTGTATCAAAAGTAAGGGTGTGTTTGGCCCCTGCACTTCTTGGATTTCTGGAATGCTTTTCATAGCATCGAAAAAGATGACTTTATCAGCGCCCTTTGCTCACAGACTCTGCAGTAAACAGGAAAATATCCAGCCACTGTGAATTACGCAACGTTTGAAGTCGTCTAGACAGTGGCCGGAGACACAGATGGGACGCTCTCTTAGGAAAGAGAAGAAGCTTAGCAACTGCATTCCAGGCAGGGTGTCTCTGTTCCTGAGGTGCAAGCCCTCTCCTGTCCCCCATGGCTCCCAAAGCCTGTGACCCCAAAAGTCAGCGGGATTAAAGTGAAGCCAGTGGCGTGCTCCCTTTTCCATGGTGTGAGGACAGGCAGGGCTGGCCCCGTGCTCTTCTGTGCTGCCCTTCTGGGCGAGGTTTGTCTTTGGTACCAGGGCCTTCGTGGTGACCTAAGCCCCAGCTTATTTTATTTTTAATTTTGAGATAAAGTCTCATTAAGTTGCCATGCTGCCCAAGTTGAACTTGGACTTGGGATTCTCCTGCCTGAGCTTCCCTGAGTGCTGGGGTACAGGTGTGCACCCTATACCAGTTCCTGCAGGGCAAGGTTGGAATAGGAGAGGCTGAGGGAGGGACACAGCTGTGAAGTCCTCGTGGTGTCCTCTGGGTGCCGGGAGGACCAAGGCCCTGAGCTCTCCTGGGCTCTGATGCCCCTTCACGCTGTCTTCACAGCAGGGCTCTGAAGGGAACTCTGGGATTGCCCTAGCAAGCCAGAGAGGGGCGCCATGCCCAGGTCAGCCATTGAGCCTTCTCACTAAAATGCAATGAAACAGCCTAAACACTGTACCAGTGCCGGGGCTGACTCACCTCTGCCCAGCTGCCTCCATGGCTGTCAGCGGATGGAGCCGGATGCCTGAGTGTAAGGCCAGCAAACCCGCCTACAGGCCTACTGCCCACGTCCGTTCCATGGATGCCTGCAGGTGGTCTCTCCTGGACCACAAACAGCAGGGCAGGTGGTGAGTGGTGAGTATCAGGGGCCAGGACAGGCGAGGCCTACATGGGGGTTGGCCACATCTCAGCTCACAGTCAGCAGCTTAAGGGTATGGAGACTGAGGGGCAGCAGGGCAGTGACCCACACTTCATCCAGCCCTGGAGACCACCAGGGGACCACAAGGACCCCACACCCTTACACATCATCTCTGCTTTCTCCTTCCTGGGGCCCTGCGCTGGTGTGTGCAAGCAGCCCTGCCAGGGAGGTTGGCAGCACTCCAGAGCCTGCAGGCACCCAGTATCCCTCGTGGTGGGTACCCTATGATACAGGAATCTCGAGGGTCCTGTGTAATAGAGAGGGCCACCAGGGTAGAGATACAGGTGTGGCCAGGAGGTGGGGACAGGCCTGGAGCCTCGGCCTGGGAGAGGCCACTCCTGACGCACCACATTCAAGGATCAACTGTGGATTCTGAGAGACACCTCCAGGCAGCAGCCTGCGTCAGCTCTGCCTCCAGGGGAACTGCACTGTCTTCTGGGTGTCAAATGCTGTACAGTAGACACACCCCATGGGGCGCCCCTCTGTCCTCCTGAGGCCCTGAAGGATGTGGTGGATTCAATGAGAGGAGTCACTTGAAATTGGTCCGGAGTTCCCAGAAGGGTGAGAGTGGGTTTTTCTCTGCCTTCTTTCCATGCCTGGAGATGACCCCACCCCCTGTCCTCCAGGCTGGCCTCACAGAAACATTGGCAGGGCCATCTGGAGACCAGAGAGCGAAGACAGAGTCGTCCCCAGGCCTGTGCGCTGTTGCCTCTCCAAAGCATGGACACAGACCAGCCCCTGCTCCTCCTCACTCCACACCCTGAGCTCCAGTTTCAGGGAGAGCCGATGAGGTGGGGCGCTGTGCCCTCCTGTGCTACTGCCAGGAAGGACAGTGCTCACCTGGGTTCTAACCCACCTGGACAGCTGGGAGATGGACCTTGGTTCTCTCAGAACCCAGATGGGAAGGCTGTCAGAGCAGGGGAGATGCCCTTGTGTGGCCAGTGGGAACACAACTGAGAAAGCCACAGTGCACAAGGATGGGATACATGGGCTTGCCTGCCACCCTGCTTTGAATGCTAGCCAGCAAAGCTCCTGGTGAACCTTGCTCTTCCTTTCTTTCACTCCTTCCTTCCTTCCTTCCTTCCTTCCTTCCTTCCTTCCTTCCTTCCTTCCTTCCTCCCTCCCTCCCTCCCTTCCTCCTTTCTTTCTTTCTTCTTTCTTTCTTTCTTTCTTTCTTCCCTTCTTCAGAGGACTCAACATTGGTCTGCACTGAGCTACACACTCAGTGGTTACTATTTCTAATCCTGAGACAGGGCCTCGCTAGGCTCTAAGTCACCCCCTGGGTAGGCTTCAACCTGCACTACTCCATCCCCAGCCTCCCAGGTGCTGCAGTTACAGGTGCAGCCCCAGGTCTGCCTCATTTGTTTCTTTCTCCTCTACACTGTGGGCCTGAGAAGAAAAGGTGGAGCTTTGAATCCTGTTTTGGGTGTGGGCAGCAGAGGTTGTGTAGGTGACTGGGTGTGATGACCAGCACGGTCTACTTTTGGCAAGAGATCTTGAGCTCGGATACCTTTGAATTTGAGCTGTGGCCTTTTAAAATGATGGCTTCTCTCATATATGGATAGATAGATCGGTAGGCGTGTACATATGTCCAGATAGTTTTCAATCATACCTATGTAGCATGATTGAAAACCAATGCAAACATTTAAATTTTTAGAAATTATTATAGAAAATACACATTGCTGTGAATTTCTCTCAAAAATTAGACCCTGTTCTCCAAATGCATTTATCCCACTTCCTGCAGCAGCTCCCAAGTCCTCTTTCCTGAGGGTCTTAGCCACACTGTCCTACGCCTTGAAGTTCTCAGTAGATTCAAAGCAGTTTCCCTTTTGTGGTCGCTTTGACTATGGGGAGGAGCTAGGAGTTACTCAGTGTCTGATTGTGTGGCTAAGGTGGATGACAATGCAGCGCCATGTTTCCTGAACAGCCTCGCCACTGGGTGGCATTCGGCAGCAGCGGGCTTTCCACTTAATCACATTTCAAAAAGAAGGGCTCTGGTCTTGACCTGCTAGATAGCTCTAGGCCACCAGACAGACAGGCAGACAGGCAGACAACCCTAGCCACACAAATGGTGGTGGGAGCTGGCTTGGGGCCAGGACCCAGCAATGTGGCAGCTTGAGGCCGCCTTGGCCAGCAGCCGACGTGGAGAAGAGGGGTGGCACTAGGGCCACAGTCCCCATGGCTCAGCAGCAGCATGTGGACTGTCCCAGGGGCAGAAGTCTGCAACCTGAGACCTTGGGATCGCACGCCCTGAAACGCTGACATCTGTCTGTCAGGGAGGATGACTCACTGACCTGCCTCGCCTCCTGGAGCTCCCATCCACCCAGCCTGGCTCATCCCAGCCCTCTTGGGTTGCTAGAATGACCTGCACTCCTGGAAGGCTCTGGGCAGGGGCCAGGGCTTCCCACGTTGAGTGTCCCCCAGGGACGTCCCCACAGCCCCTTCTGCTAAGCCAGGCAGTTCTGGCTGATGGCTGCTGTCTCTGCCTTTGTCTGATTCCTGGCCTACGTTCTGTGCTGGATGACACGCTGGTACCTGTAGGGAGGCTCCTCCTCCATCCTCCACCTGGCATGGCTGTGCTCCACAGCAAGGGGTAGCATCACTCAGGAGCTGGGGGTCTGCTCCAGGGGCTGCCCTTGCCCGGTGGGCTGTCCAAGGAGGGTGCCTGATCATTTTCCAGATGACTCACCCTGAGGTCCCCAGAGTGTGTCCTTTTTCTTGCCATCTCTGAGGATGAGTGGAGGTTCAGGAAATGATCATGTTTCTATAGCAACATGCCATGTGTGCCCACACCTTCCTTCCATGAGCCTGAGTGACGGGAGAGGGGATACCCTGGGCTCACAGGGACCTGGAGTCATGTTAATCCTTGGCTCACACAGGCTGGATTTTTCTCAGAAATGATGAGGTGGTGGCTTATGCCTGTCATCCCAGTACTCTGGGAGGCCGAGGCAGGAGGATGACAAGCTCAAGCCCAGCCTGAGCTGCTTAGCAAGACCCTGTCAAAAAAAGAAATGTAAAAATGGTTGAAAATCTAGCTGCACATGAAGGCCCTGGGGTCACATAAAATAAACAAAACAGAAAGAAATGGTGCTGGTGGCCATGCCTTCCTGCTCAGCTCATACAGCTGTGTACATGTAGCTGGACCAGGTGGCCACACAGCAGGTGGGCAGCAGCCTCACCTGGTGTTGGCCTGCAGCTCCCCTAGGCTGGCACCTGTGGCAGCCTCCTGGGTTTTACTCTTCAAGGCCATGGAGATGCCATGAGCCTCTCGTGACCCGAGGCCCCATGCTACCTCAGAGCTTTCTGAGCCCTGGGATCTTATGGCTTTGATGATAGTAAAAATGAGAGCAGTAACATGGCACCACCTCTGCCACTGCCCTGTGCTCAGTGTGACTATCAGTGGCCACCAGGACTGCTCCCTGAGCCTTCTCAGAATGTCCTGACCACTCAGCACTGCCCAGTGAGGGCCTCAGTGTAGCCCCAGCCTCAAGCGCCGCACAGTGCAGGAACAGAGCCCAGTGTCAGAGCACTTCTCCCTGCCAAGCAAGGGAGGCCAAGCAGGACCTGTCAGATACCCCTGCTCATACTCATGCCCATAGGGCTCTGCCCAGTACCTTGCCCAGGTGGCCGAGGTAGGGCCAGCAGCAGCCTAGCTCTGGAGCCTGATGCACTGCACAGTAGAGGCCTGCAGGGAGAGTCTGGCCACCTGCGCCTGCCTCTGTCACAGCACTGGCACTAGAAGCATCGCAGACCTTAGAGCCCACCCCGTGCCCCACTGGGCCAGCAAGCCTAGGGCCACTGGCTCTGACTCTGGTGGCACCATCTCTTTCCTGGAGTGGGTTTTCATGAAGGCCCAGTGACTGCATCTCAGACATGAGGCTGACGGTGCATGTTTCCAGCACCGCAGTTGTACATCCCCAGAGAAACAAGGCATGCGTGGTGCAGCCCGCGTGATGTGCAAGCATGAGGTGTCTGTGCACTTTGGACCCAACTTCTACAGTTCAGATTGGAAGGGAATTGTATTTGTCAAGAGCAAACTTAGATCCAGAGGCAGGGTTTTTATTTTCTTTTAATTGAAAGAACACAAATATTATTATGGCCCTCTATGTGTGTGCATGAGTGTGTGTGCATCTACAGTGTGTGAGCACACAGATTTGTATGCTGTGCGATGGAAGTGAATCCCTAGAGCCATGGCCCAGAGCTCCAATCCGCACCCTGGATTCATATGAAATAAGATTTAGAAGCAGGGCAGCAAAGGGGTCCCAAGCTTATTAGTGGGGAGCTTAAGGAGGAGGCGTAGACACAGAAGCACACAGAGCTGCATGCGCACTTAGGCAGGCTGGGGCCGGTGTACTTAGCAGGCTCCACAGTGGTCAGCAGATCTCCACTGACCTCTGGGCTCCCCCGCTGTGAGTGCCACATCGCTGCTTTTAAGCCTGGTCCTGGCAGTTCATTCGCCATTGTTAACTGTTGGGGGCTGCTGTGCCCATCAACAGACAGATGGGTGGAGACTGTGTGGTGCCCACATGCTGTAGAGCACTGCTCTGCCACAAAGGAGAAACCTGAGGCACTTGTAAGGTACAGGCTACACCTTGAGACCCCAGTGCTAAGTGAAATGAGCCAGGCGGCTTCCGTATCACTTGGTTTCTCTAGTATGAAAACTTCAAGTTATACATAAGTTAAAGAATAAGTGAAAAGACAACAGGAAACAGAGAGATGGATCTTTTGCAAGTAGGAAGGCATGGGGGCTTGGTCAGAGTGAGCTGCACGTGCAGAGGGAAGGGGCGGGAGCCTCCAGGAAGGCATGGCTGGGGATCAGGAGAGCTGCCTCAGGGAGCGGTGACCTGCTGTGACACTCAAGCATGTCACACACATCATCCCGAGGCTGCTCACCCAGCAGCTACCCCAACTCCTGTCCTGCCCCCCCACCCCAACATGGCTTCCCACCCAGATGCCCTTCTTCTCAAGCCTTGCTTCTGTGTTCTATGGATAAAAGGCCCTGGAAACCTCAGGTCAGGGCTGTGCTCACAGAACAGTCACATGAGGGCTCTCGGGCCACAGCTGCGCTCTGGGCCCTCTTGGAGCAGGGACCAGATTCTGACTCCAAGGAATCCTCTTTCTTTTTCATGCTGTGGTCACTAACTGTGACAGGCAGGGAATCTGGGAGATGATGGAAGGGGAAGAAGAGGGGGTGGAAACGAGACCAGGAAGGGAGACTTGGGATGTGTTGTGCGTGTGCACCGAATCTCTGTGAGAAAAATGACTGCTGTGTGCTACAAACATGCACAAAAAGAGGCACACGGTGCCACCGTGCCTCATGAGGGCAGTTTATCCCAGAGGCGTGCTTGTTCTCCAGAGCCTTCGCACATTGGAGTGGGTTTCCCCGTAAGAAATAAAGGACACTCAAATGATTTGTTTGACAACCCAAAAATATTCATGTGAAAATGATTGCTACTATGATATACCACAAAAAATAAATACAATCTGAAATGTAAAGAAAAATCACAAAATATGAAGAAAAATAATCAAGTTAACCCCTACTCTGCTTTGAAAACTTCCTTGGTGAGGGAGTCAAGGGAGAGGAGGGCTGCTGTGCAGATGACTGTCACTACTGGAATCACTGCTATGCTTTGGCTCAGTGAAGTCTTTTTCTTTTCATGGACTTGAACAGGGAAACCAGCCAGTGAGACTTGCCTTTGCCTCCTTTTGAGGATTTCCTAGAACTATGCAGTATTGCCAAATAGATCCGTTGCTCATACAGCTGCAGTTGTACACTGCTGGTGCCTTTCTTCACAGTGTATCACTGTTGTTCACATTTTGCACATCTGCCTAATCTCATTGGAAATAGGGGGCTTCCTCTGCCTTTTGCCCATCCTTCTCCGGAGCCAAGATCTTTATAACCTCTTTCTGTTGGTGGAGATTCACCCAACATACTGCAGCAAAAGAAAGAGAGGGGAGAGGGAGGGAGAAAGGAAAAGAGAGAGGGAGAAAGAGAGGGAGGGAGGGAGGGAGGGAGGGAGGGAGGGAGGGAGGGAAGAGACAGAGATGGGAGAACCACTGGCTCCATTGTGATTGCATGACATTTGGTGGCTCACACTACTCTTATTGCAAGACATCATGCACTTATTAAGTTAAAATTATTAGAATTGTTTGCTCATCTTGCAGAGCCCTCATGAAACAAGGGACTCACAGTCCAGACTTTGAAAAGGGTCCAAGAGCTAGAGGGCGGAGGGAAGAGGTGAAAAAGAGAAAGAGAACTGAGATGCACCGAGCCCTCATGATAAACGCAATCATTACATACTACACACACAACAATTAAAAAAAAAAAACTTAGCCAGGCGTGGTGGCACACACCTGTAATCCCAGCACTCGGGAGGCTGAGGCAGGAGGATTGGTGCGAGTTCGAGACCAGCCTGGGCTATAAAAGTGAGCTCAGGACCAGCCTCAACTGCATAGCGAGACCCTGTCTCAAAAAAAAGACAATAATAATAATAATAATAATAATAATAATAATAATAATAATAAACTTTTATTTATTGTTTGTTGGTACGTACCACTTTGTTCCAGGGGCCCTGGCAAATTAGTACAAGATTTATGGGAGATATGTCACAGACAACAGATTCAACAACCCACTTTATGTCCTCAGTCTTGTTCTAAACTTTGCTTCCATTTACGCATGAAAATACCCTTGTGAAGTATGCATCTGGCTGCATCTGCGCAGATGGGTGTCTGTCCCAGGGGACACACATGTCTAACCACTACCTGAGTTAAGAGAGTGTGGCTACAGTCTGAGGGCCACAACCACGCTCCATCCCCACTGCGGGTCACCAAGGCCCAGGAGGCAGCCAGGGGAGTCCGCTGAGCAACCTGGGCCACTCTAGCTAGCTCTATGTGGTCTGCGCGTGCCTCTTGTACACATTCCTGCACATTTCCGGTGAGCGTCACAGAGTGAGCTGCTGAGCCAGGAAAAGCGCAGAGGGTGAAAACGGGCATGCACCTAGTGCAGGGCTCTAAGCGCCCATTGTGCGGCCTGTCAATCACAGTGGTCACCTCTGGCCCCTCAGTCCTTCCCTTCACTCTTTTCTTGTCTTTTCCTATTTCAGTTTCCATTCTTTCTTCCTCTCTCTCTTTTTCTAAAGTTTTTTTTTTTTTTTTTTTTGAGACAGTGTCTCGTTGTGCAGTTCAGCCTGGCCTTGAGCTCACTTTTGTAGCCCAGGCTAGTCTCGAACTCACATCGATTGTCTTGTCTCAGCCTCCCAAATGCTGGGATTATAGGTGTGTGCCACCACGCCTGGCCTTTCTTCCTCTTTCTTCTCCTGTTTTTTTTTTTTTTTTTTTTTGTCTTTTTGAGACAGGGTCTCGCTATGCAGTTCAGGCTGGTCCTGAGCTCACTTTTGTAGCCCAGGCTGGTCTCGAACTCGCACCAATCCTCCTGCCTCAGCCTCCCGAGTGCTGGGATTACAGGCATGAGCCACCACGCCCGGCTCTTCTCCTGTTATTCATAATTGTGACCCTTCTGGGGAGCATCTCCTGCTACTTCTCTATACTTTATTTTCATTTTCCTGCCAAGGTTCTCATGTGGTTCGTGGCTACTTGGATAGACTCCTCCATGAAGTGCCTTTTCAAGTTGAGCAAGTTCTTTGCAAATTTTCTGATACTATGTACAGATTTTCCATTTCTTCTAAGCCCAGATCCCTTCTTAGACACATGAAAAGGAGCCAGATGTCTTACAAGATGTTACCTAACTTATGGTTTGAATTTTTACTTCTTAAATTATGTGTTTTAAGAACAGAAATTCCTAATTCTAATGGAGAAATATTTGTTTTGTCCTTGCTGGTATCACAGCTTGCATTCTGTTTGAGACACCTTTGCATAACCCCAAGGTCGTTAAGATTCTTTACATTTCCTGGCTAATCTTCAACCCATCTGGAATTTGTTTTTGTGTATGGTATAAGGTAAGGGTCAAAATGCATTTGTAAAACTGACATGCCCTTATTTTTGTGGCATTTGTTGAAGATTTTTCAGTTTTCCTGCTCCTTTCATGATCATCTTGGGTATTCATTTTTCTTTATAATTTCATAGCTTCAAAATACTTGCTAATATTTTGGTTAGGATTGTGTTAACCCCATTAGTGCAATCACAGGTGATATCCAGTCTCTGGATCCATGAGCACAGAAAACTCTTTTATTTATTTAGCCATTTGGTTTTTCTTTAAAATTCCCAACTTGGTGACTTTGTCAGATTAATACCTACTTAATGTCTCCATAACCCTCCTGTATTTTATACAACATTAAATGTCATATTCCATCTGTTTGTGGCTAGGTGAAGGGTCCGTGGTGCGTATTTATGAGTGGACTCTCTGTCAGGGGACTTACAGGTTGCACAGTCCTGTTGGCTGGCCAGAGCCTACCTTTCCAATCCTCTGGGAGTTATCTGCATTCATTTCTTCCTGACTGATCCTCACATATTTTCTTCCCTTGAAATGTGGGGGATGAACTCAAAGAGAACTGTTAAAACACATGTTCTCCTGACTGAGTGCAGGGAGCATTGCTGGCATATTTGATAATGAAAAAAATAATAATTTCAGTAGACTTCACTATGGATGAACTTATTGGATTAAGGAAACTTCTTTTTCTTCCCAGTGAGTTTTTATACTGTATTGCATTATATAACATATTTTATTTGTGTATATTAAGCAAAATTTTTACATCAAGAGTTTCCAAATTTACTTTTTCTCTTTTATGTACTTTGTTGTTATAGGCTCTCACTACACAGCTTGTGCTCATGGTGACCATTCTGCTTTCAGCCTCTGCAGTACCTCCCCAGCACTGGGATTACAGGCGAGCGCCACTATGCCTGGACTCTGTCTGGGTCAGCCCAACCTGGAGGTGGGGTTGGTGAGGCATGGAAAGACAAGGATTGAACTGTGGTCCCTGTACTTGCTTAAGCTTGCCTAAACAGTTGCTTTAGTCCACTGAGCTATCTTGTCAGCCCTCAATGATTTAGTTTTAAGTGGTGAAGCAAACTTACATTCCAAGAATAAATCTCACTTTAGCTTGATGGATTATAGAATTCATAGGTCAACTGATTTGATTTTCTAAAATTTTGTTAGAAATTTTACATAAAATGGACACCTATATTTTCCTTTTGTAGTTTTCCAATCAGATTTTGCTATTATGATTTTGGTGATCTCAAAAATATTGTGCTGCATTCTCAGTGTTTTTATAGTCTAGACTAGTTTGTAGAAGATGACTACTTTTTTCTCCTTAAATGTTTAGAAAACTTTCTCAGTGAACCAACAAACCTGAATGAGTGTGTGTGTGTGTGTGTGTGTGTGTGTGTGTGTGTGTGTGTATGTGTAATGGTATTTTAGTCAACTAACAAGGTTATTTGATAGACATAAGACTCTTTACATTTTAAATTTATTTTCATCTTCATTTTGATAAACTTTTTAAACAGTTTATTCTTTTATATACCATTTTAAATTTACTGGTTTAAGAATTATATGCACTATTTCTTTAAATATTTTTGTTGTCTATAAGGTCTGTCGTGATACTCCTTTTTACTCTTAATTTTGGTAATATTTCCATCTTTTTTCTGTTAGTATCTTACTCTTCTCAGCGATAACAAATTTTATTAATCCCATGAAAAAACCAGCTTTAAAAGTATCTGCTCTCTGTCGTCTATTTGGTTTTATATTTCATTGATTTCTACCTTGAACTCTTCAAGATTTCTCTTCTATTTTTGTTGGATGTAAGAGACTCTGGCTTTCAAGTCCTTGGGAATACTTAGAGGTTATTTTGTATTTGGCCTCCATGCTCACGTAGGATGTAAGGACAGCTAATGACACATTTCCCCTTGAGCCCTTTTTTCTCTTCATCTATGGAGAATAGTTAGGTTGTCTTTTCATTATTCTTTTGTGACAAATACTTTCTAACTCTCTTGGAGATTGTTTCCTTGATTCAACCGCTCCCTTTAAGTGCATTATTTTGTTCCCAGTATTTCTAAGTTCAATGAGATCAATGCTTTTCATTGATCTAATTGATTTTCATCCTAGCTGTACAAGATAATCTTCATGCTTTTACTGTGTTGATATGTGTTGAGATGTGTTTTCTGATACAGAGTGCTTGCACTTTTGGTTTATTTTAAAATTTATATTTTTTGATTGCTGCTTGGTGAAAGCTTGTGCATTCTGGGTGGCAATGGAGGACACCTGTGCCCCCTGACTTACTGCACCGGCTTCCTAGAGAAGAGAACAGGACGCTCCTGGAGGTGTGGTGGCCTCTGATGCGCCGTCCATGCTGAGCAGGCCGAGAGGGCTGGGTGGGTCCTCTGCACAGGCTACCCCAAGAGGCGACAGACACCTGCCCTCTGCGCAGGAGAGTTTAGCGCCTTGGAAGTGTGCCTTGCCTTTCCTCTCCTTTCCTGAGCTTTGGTCTGGGAGGCTTTCACTGTCTGTCGCCAGTTTGGGACACAGGACCTTGTGCTGGGCTCAATCCCTCTGCCCCCCACCCCACCCCCCTCGACAGGTCACACTGCACTCAAGTCCAGGAGGGTCACAGCCTCCATCTGTGAGTGCCTCAGAGTCATGCGCCAGAAAGGTGAGGATCAAGCCACACAGGATGTCAGGCAGGCCCCAGGACCAAGCCCTAAGCTATTTCTCCAGGTGTGCTGTTGTCACTGGGCAGAGTCTGGTTCTGAACAAAGAACTGAGCAGGGTGCCCAGGGGCAGCAGCAGGAGCTGTGGTTGACTTGAAAGGGCAAACACAAGACCCACTACACAGAGTGCAGTAGCCAGAGAAGAGCTCAGACCGCGGGGCTCTGCGTGAGGGTTCAAGCCCTGCGGCTTGGGTGCTATCCCAGCCTGATCGGAAGGTCTAGTTGAAGGGTGACTCCCGTGTGCTGCGGCCGCATGCGTTCCCTCATTCACAGGCCAGTTGGACCTGTTGGGGCCTTTAGAGGAACCATCCTAATCTCTGAAACCCTCAGGGACCAAATCTGACCTTGTGACAGGGGCGGGGTCACCAAAGGCTACAGAGGGTGGCGGCACAGGCCTGGACCTGTGGTGTAGCCTGGAGGTGGCTGGGTTACCTCTGTCGGTTCAGACCTAGGCGTCCTGGCATGGGCTCAGGTTTGGCTGATGAGGTGGATCAGGTACCAGGAAGGGCTGCAGGCAGCCTGCTTCTCTCGCTTCCGGCTTCCCAGCCGTTTCCTTGGTTACGCAGGACCCCAGGACCTGCCCCGGAAGGGGCTCTGCACCTCTCTTCCTTCTCCAGCCTTTCCTGCACCTCCTCCAGCCTCAGCAAGGCCTGGCCATCCTGGCCATGTGGCACCCGGCACAGCCCTGCCACTCTCGATGGAGCCTCTTTCTAGGGGAGCATTTGCTTCTCCGCCCAAGCCCGCCCTTGTGTCCCTCCTCTGAGCTCCCGCCCCCTTTTATTCCCAACTCAGATTCCATGCATACATCGTTCCCGCATGGTTACCATCCCTCCCTGCTTTCCAGGAATGACAACTCCTGTACAACGGACTAATTAAGAAAGCCGTTGGTGTGCTGGGGAGATAGCTCAGTAGCGTAAGTGCTTGCCTGGCAAGTGCAAGGTTCTGAGTTCAATCCCAGCAGCACACGCCTTTAATCCCAGCATAGGGGAGACTGAGACAGGAGGATCACTATGAGTGCAAACTGCATTGTGAGACCCTGTATCAAAAAACAAACAAACAAAAAACAAAACAAAACAAAACAAAAAGCTGTTCAGAATCTCCACTCCCTATGCAGTAAGTCTTGTAAATCTGTCTCCTGAATCAGGAATGTAGTTCAGAGTACTCTGGGGACCCTCAGAGGGCCTGGACTCCTAAAAGCCAAGTCCACAGCCCAACTCTGTGTCTGAGTTCTCCCGCACTGACTAAATGGGTCAGAAGTTCCCAGAATCCCACTGTGTTTGCTGACTAATAAGTGGGGTACAGCTCTTTACCTGTGGGCTGTGACTTCCAAGAGACCTCATGTGCCTCCGTGGCCTGGTAGGAAGAGGAGTCCTAGCCTGATCCTCCTGCATAGCCATGGTGGAAGTGATCCAGCTTGCATAAGGTGCTCAGGGGGCAGAGCCCCCGCCAGGCTATGGGGACAACAGTGATGGCTTTTGCTCACATTTGCCACCCCAGATTTCCCACAGCAGTGCCTGAGCTCTGCAGCCCAGTGTCCCAAACACTAGCCCTCCCACTCCCCTCCCATCTCCAGCTGAGCACCCCCTCCTCACCGAGGGACACCCTGGGAAGCCCGTGCAAGCAAGCAGCTTTTGTTGATCTTCCTAGGCACCCTTTAATCTTGGTTTGCTCATTGATTAACTGATTCACTCAACAAATGTTTGCCTGGCTTTGTAGAAAGTGCCTCACTCGATAACTGGTCCTGAGCTGCTGACCTGTAACCTGGGCCTTTGTAAGGAGATAACGGGCATTTAAAAGGCTCTGCTATCCTGTGCCTCACCAGCCATGTATTAAGCTCTGCACTGTGACAGGCATTGGAAGGACACAGAGAAGAAGACTTCCCTTGCAGGGCTTACAGTCCAGCAGCAGGACAAGCCTGTAGAGGCAGATCAGTGAAGGTCAAAGTTATGCTCTTCAGGGATTCTTTTTTATTTTTCAGTTTTGGTGCTGGGATTGGACTCAGGTCCTCACTCATGTCAAGAGAGCGCTCCTGCTCCCCCCAGCCAAGTGTATTGTTTTATTGCACAAATACATCGAGCAGGTAGATGAGTGGAGGGCTGTCAGTATTAGAAGGCTGTTGAGGGGACAGAATGCCCGGCACCCACAATTTGAAGGAAAGGCTTACCTGGCTTACAGCTTCCTGTGGGTCCAGTCCATGGTCTGCTGGGAGCCAGACAGACAGTGAGGCAGGGGATACCTGGGCAGGAACGCGGCTCGCCCCTTGGAAGTCAGGGAGGAGAGAGGGAGCGGAGCAAGGGGAGCCAGGCACAAGAATACACCCTTCCAGGTCACACCTGGGACCACCCACTCCGACCAGGCTACACTGCCCAGGGTGTAGCCAGCCAGGGGCTCCCCCAGGGGGTTAGTGCAGCACTGGTACAGAGTTCCAGGGTCCAGTCACCTCTCCCGAGCCCAGCTCTGAGTACAGGATACTGGGGGGACATTTTTTGATCTAAAACACAAGGCCCATCCCTCTTTGGGCTCTCCTGTGAGTGTACGTATGTATGCTCCTGGCATTTGCCAGTGGGTATGCCAGGTAATCTCACCTCAGGGGGCATACGGACTGCAGCTTCTCAGGGCAGGCGGGGTCCTACCCCACAGACCAGGAATGCTGCATGCGCCATCCCCATTGGAGGTCCACCCCCAGCGTCAGGATGCTGAGGTCTCTACACAAACTTTCAGACAATTTCTTGCATCCAGCATTTTCCACACTTCCAACCCCTGGATATTTCCTATAATGTAGAACAGCACAGAAACAAAATCTACCTTGGGACTAATTTCTATGGACGACTAAGTCCCCTGCCTCGCAAGAGCTGATCGCAGGGCTCCTCTGTGTTGTATGTGCTACATTAGATCTAAAAAGATCACATCTTCACGAAGAGCCATGAGGCCTTGGCAAATCTTCTATTTGTGTAAACATATGTGTACACATGGGAAAGTTAAATGATCTAAAAATGTATCACCCAAGTCTTTAATATTCTGTTTCCTCATTACCTAGCAGATGAACGCCAAGAGCCACAGTGGTACGCCATGATGCAATGTCATAATATTTAAGTCTAATTTTTCAAAAGCATTTCCTATCTTTTCCTGAACATGCAAGAATTCTCTCTCTCAGCCAGCGTTAAATGTGATTGGGCAACACCCAGCTGCAAGCACCTGCCCTTGCCCCATCCCACGCTGGCTCCATCTCTCAACGCATATGTGTGCGGTGGTCAGTAGCAGCCGTGGCAGCCAGCATCGGTGGATGGGACAAGCCCCGGAAAGAGGCTGAGGAGCCTCTCAGCCACCTGTGGCCCTGTGTGTGGGGCTGCTGGCAGGAGCCAAGCTCGGCAGCACCATGAACTGAGCCCCTACTGCTGAGGGCCTCCCTGCCTCTCCCGCCAAGTGGCCCCATCAGGTCCCCTGTCCTTGGGCCCCCAAACACCTCAGCAGAGCAACAGCCTAACCTAGGCTGTCCTGCTGCAGCTTCTGCAGCTTCCTGTTGGGGTTCCCGAGTGTGCAATTCCTGTGACTCTGGCCACTGTGTCCCTGTCCCTGGCCATGCGTGTGCCTCCTAGGCTACATTCCTCGGTTCTGGGGTCCCCACTACCTCATTCCCAGCCCCACAACTGACTCCAGGCCACTTCAAATCCACTCGTGTCTCGGCAGCTGCCCTGGGCCACCTCTGGGGAGGCATTGGCCTTGTGCTTTTGGCTCTGCCTGCCTGGACGCCCCACTGCCAGCCAGCCAGGCTGCGAACCCAGTGCTCTGGGAGACTGAGGCAGGAGGACAGCACGTTATAATCCATTCTAGGCAGCGTGGTACCTCAATAAGAATATGTCTCAAAGAAGTAAAAATTAAAAAGGGCTGAGGATGTAGTACAGAGCGGAGGCCCTGTGTGGGTACTGCTTCCGGGGACCTCGGCTGGCTGCCACCCTGGCCTCTCCATCTGTCCTTGTCCAAAACGCCAAGCTGCCCTGAGCTCTCTTGCCCCACTGGTGTGGTGCCTCAGTGCTCCAGAGCTGAGCTGTGCTGTGCCCGTCTCAAAGGCTAGCTCCCTTCCTGCGCCTGCCCTCTTCCTCTGTTCCCCTCTCCTCCTCTGTTCTCCTCTCCTCCTCTGTTCCCCTCTCCTCCTCTTTCTCCCCTCTCCTCCTCTGTTCTCCTCTCCTCCTCTGTTCCCCTCTCCTCCTCTGTTCCCCTCTCCTCCTCTGTTCTCCTCTCCTC
>PVJA010004117.1:0-89045 GCA_004027025.1 Myocastor coypus | reverse complement strand
TAATTCTACAAGACTTTTTTTGTAATGGATCCACTATTGGAAATTTGACAGACAAAAATCCAAGTTAAAAAAAAAAATCCAAGTAAGATTTGATGAGGACTAAAAGAGAAGGTAGATAAACAGGAAGGAAACACTTCAAATAACTCCTCAAATTGTCTATTACTTAAAAATATTTTATGGTTTAAGCTAATTTATTTTTTTTATGGTTTAAGCTAATTTATACTAGTAGTTTGTGCTAGTATAAAGTAGTATCAACTAACTCCAGAATGATACCTGGAACCCTTTATCTGACCAAGTTTTACCACTACCAAAATATAAGCAGCTGACCTAAGAAAACAAACCCCTTCCAAGTTCATTCTGTAAAAATCAAGGATTTTATAGCCTCACCATCCTCCTACTTTTATATTAGTAGTATAAACTAGTAGTTTCTAGTATAAACTAGTAGTTTCATTTATACGAGTAGTTTCTTTTTGTTTAATTGAAAAGAAATGTTGCCCTTTTTCTTGTGTTTCTTCTTTGTGCATTTAGGACAGGGTCTACACAGTCTACAGGGTCTCACTACTCAGATCAGACTCATAGTGATTCTCCTGTTTTCAGCCTCCCACTGGTATTATAGGCACATGCCACCACAGCCAGTCTTGATCGCCACTGCAGCATACTCCAAGGACAGGGTCAGCAGGCAGGCTGGGAATCGAACCCTGGCCTCCGCGTCTGCCCAAGCAGTCACTTTATTTATTTATTTATTTATTTATTTATTTTTTTTGTCTTTTTGAGACAGGGTCTCGCTATGCAGTTCAGGCTAGCCTTGAGCTCACTTTTGTAGCCCAAGCTGGTCTCGAACTCACACCAATCCTCCTGCCTCAGCCTCCCGAGTGCTGGGATTACAGGCGTGAGCCACCACGCCCAGCTCCAAAGCAGTCACTTTAATCCACTGAGCTATCTGGCCAGCTCTTATGTGTTTCTTCTTTGTAAGACAGAATCTTTGCTTGTCTATGACTTGCATTCTAACATTTTGACCACTCTTGTAAATTCATGATATATATTATATTAACTATTTACTTTCTTATTCAATTTTATTTTTTCATATGAGTGTTCTTATATTTTCTTTATTAATATTACTTGTGTTACATTAAAATAAAAAATGATTCAATAGAGATATTCTGAAAAATCAAGAACAAAATAGGATGAATTCTATCCAATATCACTACAGTGTTGGATTAGAGTACGGACTCACACACAGGAGAGCAATTGGATAGGAAGGATGACGAGAAACCCATTCAAATGCGTTCTGGAGTTTAGGACAGCTGGGCTGTTACTCAATCGGTGACAGAGTGCCCTAGAGCTCCCATGAAAGAGACGACGCAAAGATTCTGGATCTACAGCTCATATTTTACTCCAAGATCAATTTCAGAAAGACTAACCAAAAGATACCAGGAAAAAAAAATAATAATCTGAGAGTTTCAGTTCTTCCTGAGCAAAACACAAATGCCAGTTGCCACAAAAGAGAAGATGGTTGCGTCCGACTACGTGAGACGCTGCCCACGAAGGAATAAGAGGAACGAACTCACCTCGAGTCCGTGGTGAGACTAGCCAGGACACGTGATGCAAGCTTTTTGAGCACGAGTCAGGAAATACAGTGGTTATCCCTAGGAATGAGAGATGAGCTCTAAACACCTCAGTATCCTCAAAGGTGAAATCACACAGGAGTTTTTTTTTTTTTTTTTTTTTTTTTTTTTTTTTTTTTTTTTTTTTTTGTCTTTTTGAGACAGGGTCTCGCTATGCAGTTCAGGCTGGCCTTGAGCTCACTTTTGTAGCCCAGGCTGGTCTCGAACTCGCATCAATCCTCCTGCCTCAGCCTCCCGAGTGCTGGGATTACAGGCGTGCGCCACCACGCCCGGCTTTTCACACAGGAGTTTTAACAGAAGGAAAAGAAAACTACAGAGGAGCCGGCCAGATAGCTCAGCTGACTAACGTGCCTGCTTGGGCAGGCACAGGGACCGGGTCCAAGTCCTGGCGCAGTGACTGAGGCGGGGCATGGTGGTGTGTGCCTGTAATCCCAGTGCTTGGGAGGCTGAAAACAGGAGGATCACTACAAGTCTGATCTGCATAGTGAGACCCTGTAGACCCTGTACTAAAATAAATAAACAAACAAATAAATAAAAGACAGAATTCAGAGTTTTGAAAGGCTGTTAAAGAGTCAAGGGATTACAAATAATTATGAATTATTATAGAATCTAGGGGAAGGATCATGAATGTATTTATTATCTTGTCTGGAGTGATGGTCTTATGTATATGTATGTGCCAAAATAACATGCATGCAGTTTACTTATGTTAATTATCAATACATCTATCTGTAAAAAGCCATAATTCTTGGTTACAGAGTTTTTAGTTATGCTTCAACAAAACTTCAGAAATAATATTTTAACTACAGCTATAAAATTTTAACTACAGCTATAAAACATATAAAAGAATGAACTTTAAAAAGGCTACCATAATTAGAGATAAAGTAAATATTTCAAAAATATTTGCAGTTCATATCACAATCATAGGGCCTGGCAGGATGGCTCAGTAGTCTAAAGTGCCTGCTTAGGAAAGCTTGGGCAGCTGCAGGGACCGTGGGTTGATCCCCGACACCACATGCTGCATGAGCCCTGCCCTCAGGGCAGGCTGAGCCAGCCATAAAAATAAATAAACAAACAAAAGTTCTGAAACAAGAAAAAAAAATAAATAAAATAAAAAATTCTAAAAAAAATTTTTTTTAAAAACAATCATCACCTAATTTAGTAAAGAAAATTGCTATACATATAGAAGAAAAACACACATGGATTGGAAAAAATACATAAGCAGACCGAAGACTAAGAAATAAATATGGATCTTAAGGAAAGGAAACAACCTTATGCATACAAACACTGACACCTCTCAGAAGTCCAGTCACTCAATCTGCTCATGGTGGAAATGAGCTTGGTTCATATCATTTTTTCTTTGGTTGGCTCAGGCTGCCTTCAGAGCAGGTCTGGCAAGGGACCTGGGAGCTGAGGACCGAGCCACTGTCCCTTGAGCCTGACTGGGCTTGACCCAACAGGCACTTAAACAACTGAGTTAATCCATGGCCTCCTGGGTTGCACACTGTTTTGTTGTAGAAGTGTAACTAGTAAACTCTTACAGATCAAAACTGATGTAACAAATTTTGTATTTGAAATTCTAATTCTGGGAATTTAGTTTTTTGAACATTAACATAAGAGTTCAGATTCCATTTTAATAAAAAATAATAACAGAATGCAAAGAACTTTGTCTTAGTGGCTTAACTATTGCCTACAGGGCTGGGATTATAGAGAGAATACTGTTGTCCAGGAGCCAGTGCAGGATAAGTATGTGAAAGCAATGTCCTTGCAAATTATCCAGCCAGAATAATTTTCCCTGAGTATGTGAATTTATCCCTAACTTCTGAAGCCCTTTTTCTTCTTAATTTAAACTATCTTTCTACTTGCATTACTTTGCAGTGGAAGCTGGCTGTAGTCTAGATTCCATGCCGCTGCGCAGATCTCTCACCTACAGAGTTTTCCCTGCCTACACGGTCAGCTTAAAAGGATCAAGTGGATTACCAATTTCCCTTTACTAGGGAGGAGACATTACCTTACCTGCATTTTAGAACTATCGGGTCATTGCTAAGGGCAATAACAGAGCCAACATGTAGTTTTGATTTTCTCCTCAAAGTGTGGTATCTTAATAGTTATAAATATCAGGCTGGCAACACAGCTCAGTGGACTAAAGCACCTGCTTAGGCAAACTCAGGGACCATGCTTAGATCCTCAGCACCATGTGCCCAGCCAGCTCTGCCTTCCTGCCTGCAGCACGGGATGAGCCGGCCAGAGTCCATCCAGGTGTGGTGGCGCATGCCTGGAATCCCAGCACTGAGGAGGCTGCAAGTGGGAGAATCCTCATGAGTCCGAGCTGCATAGTGGGACCCTGAAACAACCAAATATATTATTTAAAAAGTTATAAATATTGATAATTCTTCATAATGTTTAATAGGGCATGGAAAATGAATACAATTACTTTTTTACTATAAAATATGTGTATTTTATAGTAGATGGAAACTTTCATAGTGGAATGACTTTTGAAATAATCATGGTGCAGTTTTAGGAATTGACAAATGCTAAGTTATGAAGTAAGGAGCACAGAATTGTTTCACAGGCAGTATGGACCAAAGTATAGAAATATCTAAATTTACATAAATGTATTAAGGTACTGGCACCAAGTGTCCAGACTCTCCTTATCCTGTGAAGACCAAATTACACAGCTGAGTGCCTCAAATTTGTTAGAATCAATGCTGAACATCACAGAACATGGGCAAAATATCATTGTTACATTTCAATGACTACTTGACAAATTACAATAGAAAGAAAATATGTTGTACAAGTGAGTGGAGCCCAATAGCCAATAGGATTAGGGAAATAATTACCATGATCAATAGGAGGACAGATGCCAGAGCCAGATGGCATGCTGTATTTTCTTTTTTCATAATATTTATATTATTATATAAGGTAAAGACAAAACATCTATAGTAATTAATTTAATGTGGAAGAGACAAGATAAAACAATAGGCAAGCCGGGCATGGTGGCGCACGCCTGCAATCCCAGCACTCGGGAGGCTGAGGCAGGAGGATCGATGCGAGTTTGAGACTAGCCTGGGCTACAAAAGTGAGCTCAAGGCCAGCCTGAACTATGCAGCAAGACCCTGTCTCAAAAAACAAAAAAAAACAAAAAAAAAACAATAGGCATTTGTGCATGTACAAATGCACTGTGTATTGTTATGGTTTGTGTTTAGCCTCATGTAGTCCTGGGGAGGACTTCAAGAGTTTGTGATTAACTCATGATCCCCTGGGATTATGGGTGTGAGCGCTGCTGGGATTATGGGTGTGAGCGCTGCTGGGACTATGGGTGTGAGCGCTGCTGGGACTATGGGTGTGAGAGCTGCTGGGATTATGGGTGTGAGCGATGGGACTATGGGTGTGAGAGCTGCTGGGATTATGGGTGTGAGCGCTGCTGGGACTATGGGTGTGAGTGTTCCTGGGACTATGGGTGTGAGCGCTGCTGGCATTATGGGTGTGAGCGCTGCTGGGATTATGCACCGTGAGTGCCACACACAGCCTGGGGCGGAGAGCCTGGATGCAGTTTAGGGGAGACAGACCTGCTCTCTGTAGCCACTGTTGCCGCTACTTCTCCCATCTGCCCTCTGCCCTTTGCACCGCCATGAACTGCTGCCCTCTCACAGGTGCCCCTCAGCCTTGGAGCCCGCTGAGTATGGACTGAAACCTTCTCTAACTGTGGGCTAAATAAACCTTTCCTTTCTTCATCATGAGGGTCGGGTGTTTGTCCTAGAAACAAAAATAGAGTAACCGAGACACATTCCCATTGCGTCATCCATCAAATATTTACGAGGCACCTATTACATGTCAGGCACTCGGTTCACAAAGATCTTAGCACACTGAAATGGCTCAGACACTCTGTGCAAGAATCACTTCTGCCATTGTCATCGCCTTTTCGCAGCTGTTCTCCTCCAGTGGCCTGCAAGCTGCCCCTGCCCAGGCTTAGAGGATCACTGCTGCCCAAGCCGAGACTTCACGATTCTACTGAGCAGAGCTGAAGTGAGAGGACAGCACCCACTCCCTGCGGACACAGATGTGCGCAACGTCTTTCTTACGCTTCCTCCTCAGATGAGACTGTCACGGAGAAGCTATGCTATGTATGGATTTCATGAACAGCTTCAAAAGCTCTATCCATGCCCTTTTCCACCTTCCCACTAGTCCTGTGCTGCTTATCATTAGACTGGAGAGGGTACGTTTGGCCTGAACACTTGGTCACTAGCTTCGAAGCTGTTGCAAGGGACCAGGAAAAATCATGAGGTGCTGCTCCCCAGCTTGGTAAGTGAAGCAGCAAGCAGATTTCTTTATGGCTTCCCGCCCAGCTCCTTTCATGATTTAAGTAGAATTTTGGGCCAGACATCGGTCCTGTTCATAGAATTAGAGTGTACACGTCCTATGAACACACGTCTCACTACTTCTTGGAAAACAGACCTAACCCAGGGTCACCGATAATCATCAACGAACCCCGTCTTTCCTTTTCTGTGACTTTCTCCGCAGGCCCCACGCTGTGCTTTACCATTTTCATATGGAAGTACCGATTGAAAACTCCGATGTACAATTCAAGTTTCATTTGGAGCACAGCGAGCTCCTGAGAGGAGAGGTGTTTTATCAATTCAATAACGAGTAAATATTTTATGACCCACCTAGAGCCAGCAGCACTTGTGTCAGTGTGAATAAATTAAACAGCTCAGAGAACGACTGAGCCAAAGGGAATCACCACCAGTCGTAATATAAATATGTACAGTCTGAGTCAGCAGTAATTACAACTTTTCCTGCCCTGCCCTAGCTCCGCGCCTTCCCCACTGACTTTTATTACAGCAGCTGCTTTAGAGCAAGAGACGATAGAGTCTGTTAGTGAGCACTCTACACCATTGCTGCGCAGTCACAACACGCCCAGCCGCACAGGGCAAGGACACCTCTCTTCTCTTATTTCTGATGGAGGAGGAAGGGTTTTATTGGGCTCCATTCAAAGCCAAGATTGCAATTTATGCGCTTTATACCTCCAATCCTTGAGTCTTTCCTTCTTCCCAGTTGGTGCATTAAATTCAACAAAAGAGAGAGGGAGATAAAAAGGATAAGCTACAGCGGAATTTTCACTAATAACAAGGAAGTTCCTTCTCCCAGTGGGTTTGAGAGGAGTAGTCTATTTATGAAGAGCTAAGCATAGCCACACGTTGTGGCTTCAGTATGATGTGTCCCCTGAAGGTGCATGAGTTAAACGCACCATTCTGGGGCAGTGAGGTTTAGGCGCGCGGCTAGAGAGATAGGGAAGAGCCAGTCTCATGAGTGGGTTAATGCATTCATTGCTGAGCTCATAGCTGCAGCCCATGGGCCTCACAGGAGGCGGAGCTCGGTTGGAGGAAGTCAGCCCCTGGGGGCGTGGCTTGGAGGCCACATCCGGCATAGGCCCCGCCCCCTCTCTCTGCTTCCGGCTGCCGTGAGGACCACAACTTCCTTCACTAGGGCCTGCCAGCACGGTGTCGCTGCCTTGCCTGAACCAACCACGCACTGACAACCCTGGTCATGTCAAAATCACCCTTTTGTCCTTTAAATCATGTATGTGAAGTACAGCACCAATGTTTGCGTGTGGAAAAGTCCACGGGAATGCCATTCATACCACCTGTGGCAGAGCAGGCTCCTGCAGTAGGCAGACCTTCCCCAAAATGTCATGTCATTAAGTTGCTGGAAGTTTCTGAAGGAGGGGGAATGGCACGGATTCTATGACTGAAATGGTTACCCGATGACTGCAGCCTCAGGGCCTGGCCTGTGATTAGTTCTGAGGTCACACTCTGTGCCACACCAGAGGGGAAAGAGTCGAGGGACAAGCAGCGGGAGGCCCAGGAAGCCAACAGCCCTCCTCACGGAAGTCAGGCAGGAAGCAGGGCCAGCGGTGACACGGGGAGTGAAGCCAGTGCCATTCCACAGGTCAGGAAGCCAATCAACAGGAAGCTGATCAATGCCAGGGCGTTTACAAAACCCCACAAGGCAAGAGAAATCAAACACCAAGGCCTTCATAGTGGGCACAGCTTCAAAACTGCCAAGGGAACCTTTATGTCCTTCTGGCGAATGTTAAAACAAATTCTCAGGCATTGTTAACCTTAGGGGCTCTGGTAAAGGCAATGTGAGTAAAATTATTAATGCAGCCCTCACTGCCAATTTTGCCTTTCTCTCGTTTTCTGTTTCTTTTATTGTCAGTCTTTTAAAGTTAAATTGTTGGACAAACTTTTGGCTACCATAGTATATTTGGACTCTGGTTAAAACTTGACAAATAGATAATAAAAATTCTAGTATGGGCCCAGTAGGAACCAAAACAAGAAGAAGAAGAAGAAGAAGAAGAAGAAGAAGAAGAAGAAGAAGAAGAAGAAGAAGAAGAAGAAGAAGAAGAAGAAGAAGAAGAAGAAGAAGAAGAAGAAGAAGAGGAAGAAAAGAAGAAGAAGAAGAAGAAGAAGAAGAAGAAGAAGAAGAAGAAGAAGAAGAAGAAGAAGAAGAAGAAGAAGAAGAAGAAGAAAGAAGGAGAAGAAGGAGGAGGAGGAGGAGGAGGAGAAGGGGAAGAGGAAGATCACATCTAATCAGCTTGTATCTATCAGCCTCAGAAAAGTGTGAGTTAATAACTATCCAATCCCGGGTCATTACAGGTCTTCTAAGGGTGAATATCAGTAGGCGTTCTAAAATAGAAAAGTTCTCTTCTCTCAGAATGTGCGCCTGGATTTGATTGAAAGAACAAATCAAACAAGTGAGTTGGAGCCAGACTCTGGGGTGGACACGATTTTCTTTTCTTTCCCTGATGTGTTTGGTTGTTACAGGGTCTCACTACGCAGCTCAGACTTGTGGTGATCCTCCTGCTTCCAGCCTTCCCAGTGCTGGGATTGCAGGCGTGCACCACCATGCCTGGACTCTGGCCTGCTCAGCCTGCCTTGGGGGCGGAGCTGACATGCATGTGGTGGCGGGGATGGAGATGCGCTTGCCTAAGCTTGCCTAACCAGGTGCTCTAGTCCGCCGAGCTGTGTCAGCAGCCCTGGATGTGCTTTTATATATTATTATTAGTGCATGTGCGCTGCGCACAAAGATTCCTCTCATTGTACGACAGGCAGACATGCACACCGCCTCTTACCTCCTTCGCATCTGGCCCTTTGCCCCTTGCTGTTCTTTCTGTCAGCCCCTTTCCGTTTCCACTTTTTGCTCTTTCAGTTCTTTGATTTCGTCTTAGTCCATCTGGAAAAGACCTCCCTACTTCCTATTATTTATTTTTGATTTGCTTATTTATGTCTTGAGTTTCTCATCTAAGAGAATCTGGGTGATGTGTAGGCGGGCATATCTGCTTTACTTCACAAAATATTCTTGTGACGCATTCATCTGCCTATGAAAGTCTCAAGTTTGTCCTTTGTAGTGGTCACCCCACTGCCTATAAAAGCCATGCTTTCTTTGTATGTTTATTTGTTGATGGGCCCATAGGACATTTCCAAGATTTTGTTCTTATCAGTTTTGCTGCTATAAATATGGGTGTACAAGTCTCACTAAAATAGGATAACTTGAACACTTTTCTTAACGTATTTGGTATAGGATCTCACTACGCAGCTTGGAGTCATAGTGATCTTCCTGTTTTTAGGTTCCCCAGTGCTGGGATTACAGGCACGTGCCACCACGCCTGGTCTTGGTGGCTGGCTTTGCTTGCCAGCATAGCGTGTGGTACTGGGGATCAAACCCTTGCACCTGCCTGGGCAGGCCCTTAGACTGCTGAGCTATCTCTTCACAGCCCAGAATTTCAAGTTTTAGTTGTTTGAGGAATCTCCATTCTTACTTCCATGGTGGTTGTGCTAGTTTGTATTCTCACCAGAAATTAGAAGAGTCCATTTTCCCCAACACTGGTTATTTGATTTCTTGATGATAGCCATTCTTCCTGGGATAAAAAAAAAAAAAAAAAAAAATCTCATTGTAGTTTTAATTCACGTTACTCTAATGACCAGCAGTATGGAGCACTTTTCCATGGATTTATCGGACATTTGTACTTATTGTAACAAGTGTCTGTTCATGTTAGATGTACATTTTTGATTGAGTCTCTTATTCGGGCACAATATAAATTTTTGAGTTCTTCATATACTATAGATATTGGTTCTCTGCCTTAGTAGTAGCTGGCAAAAGGTTTCTCCCTTTCTGTAGCTTATCAGCCCATTCTGAGGGCTGATTATTATTATTATTATTATTATTATTATTATTATTATTATTTTATTATTTTGATGGAACTGAGGATTGAACTCAGGCCCTTGTGCTTGCCAGGCAAGCTCTTATTCTACTGAGCTATCTCTCCATCCCTGAGGGCTGTTTCTTTTGTCATGCAGAAACTTTATTTGATGTGGTCCCACTTGGAATTTCTCTGATTTCACTACTTTCAGTTAGGAAAGTCCTGAGGTTCGTATATGTCTTCAAGGGGTTTATGGACTTTATCCTTCAGTAGATAAAGCACTTACATTTTAATATGTATATGGGTTGGAGATTAGTACTTGGTGAGATATACAGCTCCAGATTCACCCTTCTGCATTGCAGATACCCAGTTTTCCCCACAGCATTTGTTCAAGAAGCTGTCTTTTCTCCACTGTATTTTTGGCAGCTTTTGTCAAAAGTCAGATAGATGAATGTGCCGGTGGTGGTTTCTGTTTCTTCCATTCTGTTCTACTGAATCACATGTCTGTTTTGGGGCTGTTTTTATTACTGTAGCATTGTAATAGAATTGGAAATCTAGGATTGTATTGGAATGCTTTGCATTGTATTTTTGTTTACCCAGGATTGTTTTTGCTATTTTGGGTAGCTTCTGGTTCCATATGAATTTGAAGATTGTTTTTTCTAGATCTGTGATGAATGTTGTTGCTATTTTGATAGAGACTGTGTTAGCTACATATCAGTTTGGGGGGTACAGCCACTTTGGCTACATTTGTTTGGCCTATCCAGGAATGTGAGATAACTTTGCATTTGCTGATGTTCTGATTCTCTGTTTTCAGGATGACGTAATTTTTAGTGTAAAGTTCTTTCACTCCTTGGTGAGGTTAACTCCTAAGTATTGAATTTTTCTTGATGCTAGTGTGAATGTTATTATTTTCCTAATTTCTTTCTTAATGAGAACAATATTTTATTTTACTTTATTTTATTTTATTTTTGTGCAGGGTCTCACTATGCAGCTTGAGCTCATAGTGATCCTCCTGATTTGTGCATGCCTAGTGCTGAGATTGCAGGTGTGTGCCATCATGCCCAAACTCCATTGTCGACTCAGTGTGCCTGGGAGTGGCGCTGGCATGGCATGCATTTCCAGCGACTGAACATTGACCCCTGTGCTTACCTCAGCAAACATTTCATCTACTGAGCTATAAATCTGGTCCTTAAAACAGGTACATTATTAATGTACAGCAAATCCATTGATTTTAGTGTGTTGATTTTTGTATACAACACTACGCAATTAATGCCTGTTTTTAGGTAGCTGTTTTTAGATCTGTTACATAGAAAATTATGTCATAAGTAAATAATAATAATTTGAATTCTTCCTTTTCTATACACGTCCCTTATTTTTCTTTATGTGGCATAATTGCTTTGACTAAATTTTTGAGGAATATATTGAACAGGAGTTGTGATAGTGGAAATCCTAGTCTTGTTCCTGCTTTTAGAGGGAAAACTTGAAATTGTTCCTATTTAATGTGATGTTGACACTGGGTTTTTCATAAATGGCTTTTATAGATTGAGATAAAGCCTTTCTATAACTATTGTGAAAGTTTTCTTCATAAACGCCTTTTGAGCTATGTCAGGCTTTTTCCGCACCCACTGAGATGATGATGTGACTTTTGCCCTTCCTTCTGTTTGGATGATGAATTACATTTATTGATTTGTATATGCTTAACCATCCTCCGATTCCTAGGATGAAGGCTCCTTGGTCGTGATATTTCATGATTCATTAAATTCTGCTTATCAGTATTTTGAAGATTTCTGCATTTCCTTTCGTTAGAGTCCCCTTTTTTGGTTGGATCCTTGTCTGGTTTTGAACCCGGAAATGACTTCATGAGTACACCTTCCCTTTTGATTTTATTAGTTTGAGAAGTATAGGTGTTAGATCATCCCTGAAGTTCTTGTAGAATTCAGCAGTGACTCGATCATGTCCTGGGCCTTTCTAAGCAGATAGGAGCTTTTTATCTCTGTTTCCATTTCCTGGCTTTTATTGAATTATTCAGAGTTTTTAGGTCTGCCTTCTTGGTTAAGTTCTCAGTGACTCATTCCCATCTAGGAATCCATTCATCTCCTCTTTGTCAGCACACAGGTTGTGAGATGGTTACTAATAATTCTCTGCATTTTGGTGATGTCAGCTATGATTTCATCCTTTTCATTTCCAATTATATTGATTGTTCAAATTTCCTTATTTTGGTAAGAATAGCTAAGCACTTCCCTATTTTTCTTTATTCAGAAAAACAATCTTGGTCTGGCCAGATAGCTCAACCAACTAAAGTGCCTGCTTAAACAGGCATAGGGACCAGGGTTTGATCCCCTATCTGTTGTGCCAGCCCCACCCCTGAGGCACGCTGAAACTGCGAATGAGGCTGGGAGTGGTGGCGTGCACCTGTAATTCAAGCACTTGGGAGGCTGAAAACAGGTGGATCACTAAAAGCCCAATCTGTGTATCGAGACCCTGTAGGCACTGTATTAAAAAGAGAAAACAATCTCTTTGATTCTTTGTACTTTTTAGCTTCCCTTTCATTGTCTTCTCCTCTGATCTTAGCTCTAGGTCTGGATTGTTCGTGGTTTGCTAGAACCTCCGGGTGCACCATTAGGTTCGGTTGGCCCACACTCTTTTTCTGACGTAGGCATTCACTGTAATAAACTTCCCCTTAGGACTGCTTTCATTCTGTCCCTAGGTTCTGGGACAGGTATTCTGTCCTGGAATAATCGTTTAATTCTAGGAGCTGTCTTATTTCTTCCTTCATGTTCCTGTGACCAATTTTATTCTGTGATAAAGAGTGTATTAATAATTTCATGGGGGCCGGGCGGGATGGCTCAGTGGTCTAGGGCGCCTGCTTGGAAAAGCTTGGGCGGCTGCGGGGACCGCGGTTCGATCCCCGGCACCACATGCTGTGCCAGCCCTGCCCTCAGGGCAGGCTGAGCCGGCCATACAAAAATAAATAAATAAATAATAATAATAATAATAATAATAATAATAATAATAATAATAATAATTTCATGTGTTTGCATGATTTCTGTAAATTTTTTGCCATTGATTTTTCATTTCATTGTACTATACTCTGAAAATAGGCAAAGTAAAGTTGTGATCCTTTTACGTGTACTTAGACATATTTTATTTTCTAGTATGTGATCTACTTAAAAAACTTCCCTGTTCTGTGGAGGCAAATCTATATTCTGTTGTTGAGAACACTTTGTATACATCTGTTGAGTCCATTTCTTCACAGATTTTGGTCAACTCTGACATTTCTTTGTTAATTTTTGGTTGATTGTCTTTTTTTTTTTTTTTTTTTTTTTTTTAAGAAGAATACAAAACAGTGATAGGGAAAAAACATTAGAAATGAAACAAAATTTCATTAAGCAAAGTAGTAGGGATTCAACAATGGCTGCTGTATTACATGATGTTATATTCAAATTAGTCGTTCAGATCACCAGATATAATAGTGCTAGATTGCTTTTTAAAGAAAAAAAGCAAAACAAAACTGTTTTAGTTACTCTTTACTCGTTGCTGGGACAAATACCCAACACTCAAAATGAAGGAAGGAAAGGTTTATTTAGCTCACAGTTACTGGAGGTTTCAGTCCATATTCGGCTGGCCCAAAGCTGAGTGGAACAGGGCAGAGAGCGTCCAGTTCATGGCGGTGGAACAGCAACAATCGCCACAGAGGCAATCGACCAACCAGGGCAGCAGCAATAGCCCTAGTCTGTCTCTCTGTCTCTCTTTATATTACATTCAGGCTCTCCGCCTCAGCCTGTCTGCCTTAGGCTACACTCATAATCCCAGAAGTACTCAGATCATCCCATTAGTATTAAAACACATAATCCCAGGGATCATGGATCAAGTCTCAAACTCTAGATCAGTATTAAATCACATAACCCCAGTGGATCATGGATCAAGTTTCAATCTATAGAAGTCCCCGCCCATGACTGCATGAGGCTTTGGGGGGACAACTAGACGTAAACCATAACACAAAACAATCACTAAAAAGTTGTAAGAATTCAAAAGAATGAAAAAATAAGAACACAAAGAAAAATACTTAAGAATTAACTGCTCCTTCGGAAGAACAGCAGAAATTGGCAATATAATTGTCTAAGGCATTGTGCATGTATACCTAAATATATCCTTTTCCCTGTTTCATTTGTCTTATTCCTCATTCCAGTTTTTCCTTCTCATTGAATAAATTCTTTGTCTTTCACATTATCTATTATATTTTTCAGATCTTAATTGCTCTTTCAGGTTCTCACAATACTGAGATAATATGTTGTTTGCACATGTGGACTTGATTTATTTCACTTACCAATACAGTCTCTAATTGTATCCATTTATCTATAAAAGCCTTGAATTTATCTTTTGTATAGCTACATAATAAATACTTCAAGGTGTAAAAATACTGTATCTTTTTTTTATAAATTCTTCAGCTGATGGGCATCTGGGTTGTTACCAGGATTTAGCTATGACAAATTACACTACCATAAACCTGGGTGCACCTATATCACGGTGATATGATTATTTCCATTCTTTTAGAAAAATACCTAGGAGCAGAATAGCTGGCTAGAATGTGACTGCCAATCTTAGCTTTTTGAGGAATTCCATACTGATTTCCATAGTGGTTGTACCAGCCTGCACTGCCACCCACAGTGGAAAATTATTCCCTTTCCCCCACAGCCTCTCCAGCATTTGTTATTGGTTGAATTCTTGATGCATGGTGATAGACATGGGTGTATTTTAAGCCCTGGGCATGTGGAAACCCAGTTTTTCTCACACCATTTATTAAAGGCTATGCTTCTTCCAGTAAATATGTTTGGCTCCTTTATGACTGAGTATGTTTGTGGCTGTACCTGCATCTTCTAATCTGTTCCATTGATCCTCAGGTGTTTTTGCAGGACCAGGGTTCAAACTCACGACCTTGGGCTTGCCAGGCAGATACTTGTGCCAATGAACTATCTCCTGGGCCCCGATCCTCAGGGTTGATTGTATATTTGGGATAGAAGGCCATTGTGGTTCCCCACTGTAGTTATGTTGATGTTTATGAGGTCTTTTGTGTCCATTAGCATTTGTTTTATGGTCCTAGGTGTGCCGTTGTTTGGGCATAAGTTTAAGGTTATTATCTCGTCCTGCTGAAGAGTTTCCATGACCATGCTTCTTTTGATCTATTGTGGCTTAAAGTCCACTTTGTCTGAAAATAGGGCAGCTATCCCTACTTGTTTTCAGGTTTTGGTTGCATAGAATGTTATTTTCTATCCTTTGATCTTTTAGTACAAGAATTTCATTTTGCGTTAACTGTGTTTCTGACACAGTACATAGTGTTAGATTTTGTTTCTTGATCCACTATGCCAACATGTGTCATTTGACTTTGGAATGGGGAGTTTTTACATTGATAGTTATAATTGCTAGATATTGAATTATTTTAGTCATTATTTGAGATTGTTAGATTTGTTTTCTCTCTATATACTACCCTTGAAAATTTTTTGGAGTGGTGGTTTTGTGATCATGAGTTTCATTAGATTTTCTTTATTATGGAAATATTCACTTATCATCCAATTTTAAAAGATAATATTATAACTCAGGCTATATCAGTCTGCTTTGGGAATTGTTTCCTTTTAGAGCTTGAAGCACTTCATTTCATATTATAAAAGAGAGTTCTTCAAGTTCTCCTGTGATCAAATGCAACCTGGATATTGACAAACCCTCAGAACTAATAATGCACCATCCTAAACCTTAGAAAAGAGCCACGTGGTTATAGTACACACACTAAGACAAATGAGATAGCAATATACAGTAGATACTTACCCAGTAGAGCAACTTTGCCTAATGTTAGAACAGTGTTCTATAGTAGGGGGAGTTAGTTGATTATCTATAGCTTTGTAAAGCTTAATGCTTATAATAATAAGGCCAAAAAATGTGGGGAGCTAGACCAGGAAAGTAAAGTGTGAAAAATTAAACAATGGAAGATGTGGAGACGGTGATGAAAGGGAAATAAGTAGTTCTTTTACAACTAAAGGGAAAAGGGGAGAAAAAAGAGCACTAAGAAAAAATGGATAATAATCTAATGGGAATAAAGTACTCATGGGATAAATTAAAAGAGGAAGAGTGAGAAAAGAAAAGGAATGCAAAAAAGGCAATGCAGAGATAATAAAAATATTAAAGGTGGAAGAAAACACAATATAATATTCCAAACACCACACACACACACACACACACACACACACACACTAAAGGAGACAAAAAGAAGTCCAAAAGTGTCCTATGCATCTGCAAGTGCATGGCTTCTTTCCAGGATCTGCGTCTTTGCAGCCCAGGAAGTTTCCACCCCACTGTGTAGCGTGTGGGTTTGCGAGGTGACTCTCCCTGCTCCACCCATCCCCATCTCTAGACCCTACACAGTGACAGTTGTTGAAGTCAAGCCACATCCGTGCTTGCTTTGGCACACACAGGGAAGCTGTGAGGCCCCCAGTCTCCACTGGATATAGGCAGAGGGATGCGGACTCAGGCAAGCCGTTGGACTCCGCACCCTCACCTCCAGGTCTTGGTTACTTTCTTCTCATTGCTGGGACGAAGCACCTGACAACCAAAATCAAGGAAGGAAAAGTTCCTTTAGCTCACAGTTAGTGGAGGTTTTGAGCCACACTCAGCTGGCTCCAAGGCAGAGTGGCACACAGCAGAGGGCAGCAGTTCATGGCGGTGGAAAACAGCAAGAAGCAGAAGGAGAGGTAGCATTTGCCGCTGCTAGCACGCTTCTCTCCCATCCTTACATTTGCATACAGATTTTCTGCCTCAGCGCAGGTATAGCATTCACAGCCCATAATCCCAGCATTGGATTATGAATTACAAACTCTAGAAGCTGGGGGGGGCGGACCTAGCCACAAACCGTAACAGAAACCAACCAAGGCTGGCCTCCCACTAAGGAACGTAGGCCTTCCTCCTTCTTGGCCTGAGCTTGAACTTCTCAGCCATCTCAGGGGATCTTTATCAATTCACTCACCTTCAGAAGTCCTGGCTCTGAGTTCATGAGGATTTTTTTTCTTGTGGGTTGGGGAGTGGAATAACATTCAATATCTAGACCGTAACATAGCCTAATTCCAGTAAGAGACAATAACAAATACAATGGCTTCCTCATGAAGGGACGGGGGCTCTGTAGGTAGGGAAAAGATGGGACGAGGGCCTCATTGAGCCTTATTAAAATTAATAAGGTAGCTTTGACCTCAGTAGCCAGACTCCAGTAATTAGAAAGGCAAAGGCAACTAGACTTGATCCATTAGAAAGACAAAGACAAGAGCTAAGTGTGGTGGCGCACGCCTGTAATCCCAGCACTTGGGAGGCTGAGGCAGGAGGATTGATATGAGTTTGGGACCAGCCTGGCCTAGAAAAGTGAGCTCAAGGTCAGCCTGAACTGAACTGTATAAGGAGACCCTGTCTCAAAAAGACAAAAAGAGAGAAAGAGAAAAGGAAAGAAGGAAGGGAGGGAGGGAGGGAGGGAGGAAGGGAGGAAGGAAGGAAGGAAGGAAGGAAGGAAGGAAGGAAGGAAGGAAGGAGCAGGAAAAAAAAACTAAGGGCAGAAAGTTCAGTAGCATGATTGACATGATCACAAACTTCCCATTAGTCATTAAATTTAAACTACCTGTCCTTAGGCTCCCACCTATAATCTTATCCTCTACCACAGAGCATTCAAGGCTAGAAGAAATCCAAGGTTGAATGAAAGACACACGAGGGAGCCAATCAGATTCAGGAGCTTCCATGCGATGACGATGTTGATAAAAAGGAGCAACAGGCAATAATCCATCACGTGCTTTTGAGCACTTCCCGTTCAGTCATCCAGAGCAGCTGTTTGCCACGACTGTTCTACCTTCCTTCCTTCTCCACCTTCAAATAAATTGTTATCCTGTATTTTTTTTTTTTTTTCATTTATGTATTTGGTACAGGGTCTCGCTGCACAGCTTGGACACGTAATAATCCTCCTATTTTCAGCCTCGCCAGCGCTGGGATTACAGGCGCGTGCCTCCATGTCCAAACTCGGTTGCTGGCTGAGTGTGCCCCCTGGGGGTGGGGCAGGGCTGGTGCAGCATGGCCATGTGGGACTCGGAATCAAACCCTAGTGCCTGCTCTTGCCAAAGCAGGTATCTGGTTCCCCTGAGTTGTCTGTCCAGCCCGTCATCCTGTACTTTAAACTGTTTCCTTAGTTCTTTCCTGATGCTGGGTTTAGGATCCCAAGGTTCTGTGTGTTCCAGCCGATCAGGGGCACGAAGTGCATGGCCAGCTGTCTGTCCCTGGACCTAACAATCAAAATCACCAACCATCACCCTAAAATCTCCCAGCAGTTTTCTCTTAGCTCAACTTGGCATTTAAAACCCTTCCGTCTTTGTTTCAATCTCCTTACTGCAATATTTCTAAAGTACGATCTGTCTTGCCTGCTTAACTCATCAAGTTGAATTTTTGCTTCATATCTACTCTAACTCTGCTGAACACCTCGCTAAAGCAGACCCTAACAAGGATGTATTTTATCAGCACGTATTCACCCCCTTCCTCCTGATCAGCCTGTCATCTGTACATGTGGCTCAGCTTCTACATTCTTGAATAAATTACTAGGGACAATTTGATAGCTTCAAAGAAAGAAGACCTTTCCTGGTGACAAGATATCCAAGAATGGCAGTCTAACATCCAAGGGCAACTGTCAGGTCTAATTGGGAACCTTCATTCAGAGTTAAAACAGTTTTGCACAATAGTTTCTCAAAATTGTCAGGCTCATCTCCATCTGCACAGCCTCCTTCTTAATACACAAAGCAAAACAGTCAGGAATGAACAACGACAAAGACTCTTCGCTAGTCAGTGACTAGTCCAGTTCCTAGAACTCTGCAAAGCTCACCCACCTCTGCACTTGCTTGCAAAAGCCAGCTTTATCAAAGCATCCTCTAAGTCAGTTAGCAATAATGTCACACCCTTGGAATGTCTGATGATAACATCTGATTGGCTTGTTCATTCTCTAGGTGCCATCTGATCACTCTGGCTCTCTTTAGCAAGAATCCTGCTAGGTCGCCTGAGCCACTGTCATTTACCTTGTTTATTAGATACAGCATCTCTCTACACAGCTTGGACTCCTAGTGATCCTCCCACGTCCAGCCTTCCCAGCACTGGGATTACAGGTGTGTGCCACCATATCTGGTCCCACTGGTGGCCCAGCAGGCCCAGGGGCGGGGCCATCGCGGCTGATACTGCCAGGGATCAAAACCCCACCGACCCACCCCCACCCCTCCGTCTCTGCGCGCACATAGCAGAAGCTTAGTCCACCGAACTGTCTCACCGGTCCTTACTCTGTTGGTTTTTTCGTAACAACTCACCATGCTCTGGTCTCAAGGCTGCTTCTTGGCTATAGATTCCAATTAGTTCGTGCTGCATTCAGAGTTAAGCAGAAGTCTATTTCCGGTTGCAAAGACAATGGTTCCTGTAACTGTCATAATGATCTGAAAGAAAGCCTTCCTTACACTTTAGCAAGTGTTACTGAATCTTTTCTTCTCTCTTCTAAAATTTTGTTCTCCAAATTTTCTTCTCTGGGATGTCCCCAGATATTGATAACGTTTTAACTTTAGCTTTATGGTTTGGAAGAAACCTGATCACCTATATTTTATAAGGAAGTAAGTTTATCGTCAGAGAACCATAAAATGTGATACACAAGCAATTACTTGGGACAACAGAAGGAACAAAAGGAGAGCCACTATGTAAATATAAGCCATTCGAAGCTGGTCCACCTGCAGGAGAAAAAATACATCACTATTTCCCATACCAAGAAAAGTTAGAGAATTATTTGTGGACTTCTGCCAGCTTATTTCCATTCCTTTTTGATATTGTACTTTTATAAAGGCAGGAACTATACTTTCTGTTTTCTTTAGGGTTTTTAGAGCACTTTGAAAATGCATGTAGCTGCCTAATAAAGTGATCATTAAATTGAATTTTAAGGGCCAGCCAAATAGCTCAGTGGATCAAACTACTGGCAAGCAGGGTTCAATCCCCAGGCCTGCCATACTGGTTCCGCCCCCCAGGCACGCTGAGACTGCAACTGAGACTGGGCTTGGTGGTGCGCGCCTGTAATCGCAGCTCTTGGGACGCTGTAAACAAGGAGATCACTACGAGTCCAATCCAGTAGTGAGACCCTGAACACCCTGTATACCCTTCCCTAAAATACAAAAAACGAAGCAAAAGAAAATTTTAAATGAATTACTGTGCTTATTAAAGCTCTGTACATGAAGGGACCAACTACACTATTTTAGTCTTCGAGAAAGATCGATTTTATGTTTGGTAGAGGGATTCAACACAGGTACTTACTTACGTTTTTTTTTTTTTTTTTTTTTTTCCCCAAGTTGGTGATCCCATGGCAGTAATCACAGAAATACAGAGAACCTTTCTGCTTGGCATGAATTCAATAGCTATCACGTGAAAATCCGATGGTTCCCAAGCACTGTCCAAGCATGTAAGCACATTCCCATTGTTGGAGTGCTGTGTGTTTTAAAAGTTTAACAGGCAGAGGTAGGGGAAAAAACTCTTCATTTCTGTGCAAACGACCTTCAAAACGCTTTTTCACCTGCGTGCAGCCATGCCCATCTTTGTTCCACGTTAACTATCCCATTCCTTTTCAGCTCTGACTCTCATTGTATAATTCATTTTCTCTGACTCGGTCCCAGTAATAATAGCTTTAGAATCCATTTTAATAAGCATTTTTTTGTATGAATTTTAGCTGAAAAGGACAATGCCGAGTCTGTGTAGTGGGAGGTCTTTCAGGAGGTAAAAAGAGCCTAGGTTGAAACTGCTTTTAATTACTGGAAGCCCATTTCCTATTGACTGGAATTTCTAAGGTCTGTACTTTTCTCCATTTATTAATAGATTAAGTTGATCCTATAGATATTAATATTACCACATGATGGTGAGTTATTTTAGATAAATTCAACTTGATATTAGCATTTTACATTTATCCCTTAAAACTGAAATCTCTCCTTTTTGAGGAGAGGGGAGTCTTTTTGAGAAAGGGTCTGCCTATGTGAGCTGGCTTTGAGCTCACTTTGTAGCCCAGGCTGGTCTCAAACTCAGTGATCCTCCTTTTATAGAGAACATCTCGTAGAGGGCAAGCTTTGTATTTAAGTACATTTCCTGGGCACTGATTTCCCATCAGTCCTTCTGTGCTAGTTGAATCTCACCTGGTCACCTCTGTTTTCAGGCTGAAAGTATTTTGGATTTGCTGACTCTGCCTGAAATTGCTCAGATTTCAGCTGCTTTTTTCAGCTGAACTTTATTTTGTTATGTGTGTTCTTTAATCTTGACGATAAATTTGATCATCATCTTGCTGTGTCTGGATGACTCCTGCAGCCATGACCTTGGGTGACCTTGGATGACCTTGGGCTCCATTCCTGTTCATGTCCCCTTCCTCTCTGGCTCTTCTCTCTGCTTCCTGAGTGCCAGGGACTTGCAGCTTTCCCCCACAGACCTTCTGCCTTGGAGCCTGTTCAAATTCACATGGACTTCACCTCTGAATCTTTCCACCAAAATAAGCCTTTTCTCCTTCAAGATGAGTCTATGAGCCCCGTGGGTTGGGGCCGGCTTGCAATCCCAGCACTTGGGAGGCTGAGGTTAGTTCTCACCAAACGAACCAATAACTTTTGTAAAGCTCACACTCAGCTCTTTAACAGGGAGTTCCGAGGGATTGTCAATCAGTCCCAAAATGAAAGTTGTGTTCTTATTTGTTACACTTCACAGCACATACTCCACAGTCTAACCTCATCATTTTTGTTCAGTCTTTCTGCCGTTTTCCTTAAGGCAAGTTAAAAACAAACCCATGTGAGTGAACCTCAAGGCCTCAGATGACAAACTTAGACGTGTTCATTCTTGGACCTGCTTAGGTAAGCTCCTTCACGAAAGGTGGTCCTACCTACAGCGAGGCCGGCCAAGGCGTGGTTATGGCTGGCTTTGCCATTTCATACAGTGCTGACTTTCAGTTCTTGTTCGGCTTCATTTTAAGAGTTTTAAAATATACACACGGAATAATTCTGAACCAATTATACCAGACCCAGCCCTGGGGTTTCTTACATTTCCCAGATAATTCTCAACTACAGCCTAAATAAAAGAGCTACAGGGGCCTTCCTTACAGGGGCTTGATTAAACCTCTATAACATCTTATATGTCCTCTTCCTCCCCTAGACGCCCAATTACTCTGTCAAGCTCTCAAATTATACAATAGTAAATTATTTTGATGGTTACTGCCAAGGGGCTGGGGTGATCCCAGAATCCAGAGTCACAATGCTTGAACACTTTACTAATTCAGTAGTAACGCATAAAAGTGAATTTCCAAATCAACAGAGAAAAAAAAATATACACCAACTCTGACCATGATTCCACAGGGCAAAGAATTTGTACATCAATTATTTCCAAGGAGACAAAAACCTAATAGGAACTGAAATGATGCATTAAGCGCTTCAAAAGAGAATAGAAAGTCTATGGTTTAAAGAAAACAGATTATGGAAATATATAGAATTCTAGCATTCAGAGACAACTTTAATTAACTAGGGGAAAATAACATTGCAGACGAACTAAGAAAGACAATGACTGGGATATTTTGGCCAAAGCCCTGAAACTCAGCACATCCCGTGAGGCTGTTTTTGGGTTCACTCTTTGCCAATTACAAGGCAGCAAGCTGAGATCATTAGGCCTCAAATTACTTATAACAGTGCTCGCATCCCGTTGTCCAAAGACTGATGAGGGGATCTTGTTAAAATGCAGATTTTGATTAAGTTTTGAGCCGGGGCTGAGATTCTCTGTTTCTAACAAGCTCCCAGGGGACATGGAAGTTGTAGCTTAAGAGCTGGGATTTTAGTAGTCACAGGGCAAACTGACTTTTAAAGTCCTTGCAAACAAAATAGTCTCCAGAGAACAGCCAAATATAAAATGAAAAGTGGACTGCGTACTGGATTTCTTTTGCAGCTTTCTCTGCACAGTATTCTGAGGAACCAACTGACTGACTGCTGGACAGAGATTCAGAAACTGTCATAGTTTTTGGAGACACTGCTAAAGATAATCTTGGATAAAGCTAGTCCAAGGTAGATTTACATTTTCTTATAAGATAAAAGATAAGGGCTGGCCAGATAGCTCAGCAGACTAAAGCGCCTGCTTAGGCAGAGCTCAGTGGCCGGGGTTCGATTCCCAGCATGCCAGGTCGGCCCACCCCCAGGCTTCACTGAGCAGGCGATTGAAACTGGGCGTGATGACGTGTGCCTGTAATCCCAGCACTTAGTAGACTGAGAACAGGAGAATCATTGTGACTCCTGTCTATATAGTAACACCTTGTAGACCTTGCACTAAATACACAAACAATAAAATAAAGGAAAACAAAATAAAAAATGAGAGATACATCACCCCAGGCCCGTAAGGGTGAAGTCTAGGTGGGAGCCAGCGTCTATCACTCAGGATGACAACTGTGTGCGGCTCTCCCAGGGCCTGCACTGCCAATACAACGTCACACTGGGCGGTGGCTCTTTATCACACCCCCCCCACCCTTCAATGGGTTGACCAGGGCTCAGAGCTTCTGCTTACCATTAGATTTCAGAAGGAACAAGTAAAAGCATCATATGGAACACTGCAAGAAGTATACAGGCCTTGAGAGTGTTAAGATGTTAAAAGCACTGGGAGCTTCAGGAGCCTGTCTCCTTCTCTAAATGATGAGAATAGGTCCCGGAGAACAAAGACTAAATGTAGGATGCTAAAGAGGGGCTGATAAAAAACAGATGTGTTACAACAACGCTATAATGTTAAATAAAATGTCTTATTTTTAAAAAAATCATTAATTAATTCATTTATTGATTTATTGGGTACAGGGACTCACTACACAACTTCAACTCATAGTAATCCTCCTGTCTCAGCCTCCCCGATGCTGGGATTGCAGGTGTGTTCCACCACTCACGCTTTCAGTGGTTGGCACAGCATGCAGTACCAAGAATTGAACCTGGGTCCTTGCACTTGACAGGCAGGCACTTAGACTGCCAACCTATCTCCCTAGGTCTTATTTATTTATTTGTAGGAGTAATTCACACATATGTATTTGGTTTTAAGAGGTCTAAGACCTCTCAGGTCTTTGCCAGCTGGGCTACAAAAGTGAATTCAAAGGCAGCCTGAACTGTATAGTGAGACCCTATCTCAAAAAGACAAAAAAAAAAAAAGGATAAACTTGAGGCTTTTATAGGTAAAAGGATGTCACTAATGATCATACTCAAAAGTGAAACAAATCAGACCCACATGTGTAAACATCACATTGTCTCCCTAGTATAAGAACCTGGAAGAGTAAATAAAATCTGAAAGGTACAATAAATTAAGTAAAAGAGAAATGAACTGAACATGAGGAATAATCAATTGGAATGAGAAAAGACAGAAAAAAAGGAGGGGGCAAAATTCACATATATGCGAATCAGTTTTTGGAAGGCAGTTTCTAATACTTAGTGTTTTTACTTTAACCGGTTTTATACCATCTGTAATCTGATCAACTACACTGTAAACAGAAACGTGCAGTATAACAACCATTGTTGAATACCTATCAGCTTGTTATTCAATTGTATATCATTTCTAATGCCTTATCTTATTTTTCTTTTCTTCTTTGTTTAGTATTTTAGGGAAGGATCTGCAGGCTGTTCAGGGTCTCACTATTAGATCAACTCCTACTGATCCACCTGTCTACAGCCTCTCAAGAGCTGGAATTCTGGACGGGCACCACCATGCCCAGTCTCAATTGCCATCTCAGTGCCCCAGGGGCAGGGCTGGCACACAGGCCCAGGTTTCAAACCTCCAGCCTCTGAGCCTGCTTGCAGGCACTTTAATCCACCAAGCATTATTTCACCAGCCCTGTTACTTGTCTATTTCCTTTAAAATAAAAATAAATAAAGAAAAATACAATGCTAGAACAGCTTTGTCTCAGTTACTCTTCTCTCGTTGCTGGGACAAATATCTGACACCCAAAATGCAGGAAGGAAAGGTTTATTTAGCTCACCGTGGAGGTTTCTGTCCATACTTGGCTGGCTCCGAGGCAGAGAGGCACAGGGCAGACAGCAGCAGCTCATAGCAGCGGCAGAAAGCTCAGAAAGCTGAGACCAAAGGGAGTGGCCGCAGCTCAGCAGCTAGCCGGCCTCTGTCCTCTCCTTACACTGGAATGCAGATTACCTGCGCCAGGGTAGGTGCAGCACCCACACCCACAGTGACCAGTCACAAACTCCAGAAGCCACCCCATAAGTGCATGAGGCTTTGAGGGGTACACCTAGACACAAACCATAACAAGCTTACAGTGCCTTTCTTTTCAAGACTGGGACTTTGATGTGCTGCAGAAATATTTTAAGCATCCATTCTGCCTAATATCTCATAGAGAATACTTAAGAGCTGTGCATTTAAAAATCAAGATTTAATAAAATGAATAGTATGCAATGAGTGCTTTATGAAAGATACTGGTATGATAAACTGACCTTTGGTCTTTTTTCTCTTCCCTGGAGTGACCAGTGCTGAAAAATGCTGTCACTTCCCAGGGCCTTTCTGTGCCAGGCCTTGCTTCACGTGGAAGCGTTAGCAGTTTTGTCCACTATGGCCTCGTGCTCTCAGCTGAAGCGTCAACACAGTGAAAGAGAGAAACAATCTCGTGTGATTGGAAAATATTTTTGATCTCCCACAGTACTAGAAATTGGGAGCGCCTGGGACCTTGGAAAATGGTGCTCTGCGTTACTGCATTGGCACAGAGTTCTGTGTCAGAGGAAGACCAGAATAATAGTGCACTGTGGGCTTGTATTTTCATTATAGCATTTTGTAGTTCACAGGCCTCACAGATCCTGTCTTGCTTTACTCACCATGTGGTGACATAAATGTTACTGGTGAATTATTCTCAGAGTAAAAATAATAATGCAAAACCAAAATAAATGTCCAGAAGTACAGCTGACATGTAGACAAAGTAGCTCTTCCATTATGTCAGAACAATGGGTACCAACACAGCAATGATTTTGTCCCCTGAATATGTCTAGTGGGGAAAAGAAGACATCTTTCTGGGAAAAAATTTCTTTTATTGCTTTTTCTCTGTTTTGATAAAATGTTCCTCCCAGTAGACCATGTTCTGCCCTCATCAGCTAGTAGAATGCTCACTTCTTTCATTAATTTTTTTCTTTTTAAAAATGTATTTGGTAAGGGCCAGCCAAATAGCTCAGGGGATTAAAGCACCTGCAAGCAGGTGCAGTGGCCAGGGGTCTGATCCTCGGGCCTGCCATACTGACCCCACCCTTGGAGGCATGCCGAGAAGGCAATTGAGACTGGGTGTGGTGACGCACCCCTGTAATCTCAGCTCTTGGTAGGCTGTAAACAGGTGGATCACTAGCAGTCTGATCTAGTAGTGAGACCCTGAATATTCTGTAGACCCTCCCCTAAAATACAAAAAAAAAAGTATTTGGTCCAGGGTCTCACTGCACAGCTCAGACTCACAGCGATTCTCCTGTTTTCAGCCTCCCCAGCACTGAGATTACAGGCATGCACCACCACACCTGGACTTGGTCATCAGCTCAGCGTGCCCAGGGGCAGGGCTGGTGCAGCATGTGATTCCAGGGATTGAATCCTGGTCCCTGTGCTTGCCTAAACAGGTACTTAGTCTGCTGAGCTATCTCGTCAATCCTTAGAATGATCGCTATTTCAATGTAGCATCCAGGACCATGACACTCCTAAAAGTATTGTGTCTTCCTCCAGCCGCATGGCCCCTTCCGGCAGGACCATACGTTGCTTGAAAATTTCAAAACTGTTAGTTTTTCAGATTCCCTGTGAAATCTGTAGTAAATATGAACATCTGCTTCTTATTAATTTGCATATTCCAAGGCTGATGATAGAATTCTCTTTAGAAAAGATAAGATTGTCATGTAAATGATAGTTTGATATGAGGCCTTTAAATAATATCATAGTATCCTACTGTGAAAATCTTCAGTCCTTGGTAGCATAAAATTAAGAGAAAGGGTATCATCTTTACGTTTTCAGTGACTTTAAAATGTATTTGGTTCTTTCTTTTTTTTTATTTTTAAGCAAACATTTACTTGAGAGAGTGTATCGCAATAATCAATATGACATTAGAAGCAGTACATAATTAGAAGACCAGAATGACAGGCATTCCAAGCATGGTTTTAGCATTACAATTGCTATCCTCAGTATAGTTGCTTAGTTCACAGATATCAGTATATATAGAGTTAGTCAGGGTGCAAATTCTACCAATTACCTGCTGGTTTTAAAAACCTGTTGGAGATTTTTAGGACCATTGTCTTAGCCATCTTTTATCTATAAAGGCATAGTTTTGTCCCTACCATGTTTCCTAATTATTGTCCTAGCTCTCTCTTCATTGTTTAATCCTCAGATTCTCAGTTTTCATTTAACTAAAAAAAAAGAAAAACAAATGTATTTGGTATGGCTACATCTACATATATGTAAACATTAATTAAAAACTAATTTAAACTAAGAGTAAATCATATGAGGGCATTTAGACATAGATAACTAAATATATCTACACAGATAACTCATTTTCATAAATAATTATATGTGTACATGTATATGTTTTTGAATTGAATATGCTTAGAATTGTCATAAATTTTTTGGTGTGTGCTAGGAACAGCTATTAGCTAGGCTTCAGGATATATGTGTCTTGCCTTAAATTTTTATTTATTCACAATTCTTTAAAATTTCTCATACCCTTTTAAAGCTACTGAACAGCATTGTCTAGGTATACCCTGAACATACCCTGAACAGCATTGTCTAGGTAACTCTGCTGCTTTATAAACAATTCATCTTATTCAGGCCAGGATTGTGGCAGTTAAATTATTTGTTTATTTTTCAGCCTCCTTTGATGCTAAAAATATCTATCTGATATGAGCATTGACCTTTTTAAAAAAAAAAAAATGTATGTATCTGGTACAGGTTCTCACTGGACAGCTCACATGTACAGGGATCTTCCACTTTCAGCTTCCCTAGCTGGGGTTATAGGCATATGTGACCACACCTGGTCGGGGTGGCTGAGGCCTGCATGGCATGTGGTGTTGGGGATGGAACCTGTGACCTTCCGCCTGCCTACACAGTTACTTAGACCGCTGAGCTATTTCCACAGCCCTGAACATGGACGTTTCACTAATGAGCTGGGAGCCTAATTGGGACTCAGAATTCTAGAAAAGTTAGGCTTGTCTCTGTAGCTTCGCTTTTTCTCCCAGGCCTGCTTCCTCCTTATTCTTTCTGGTGCACCGATGCTGTCACTGGAGGCCCAGTGTCTCGCATGCCTCAGGGAACCCTGCAGGCACAGCCACGCTGCCCTAAGCATCGTCTCTGTAGAACCCCGGCTTAGCTCTCTGGAGCCTATGTGCATTTCCCAAGGGATGTGAAGTTAGCTACTATGAATTTATTGATATAGATGACAAAGCTGAGGTTGCCTTCATTTACACCTAAGGGACTGGGACAAGACAGATCTCATCTGGGAAAGCTTACAAGAAAAAAAAAAAATCAGCTCAAACCGGGTGTGGTGGCGCATGCCTATAAACCCAGCACTTGGGAGGTTGAGCCAGGAGAATCTCTTCGAGTTCAAGACCAGCCTAAACTGCACAGCAAGATCCTGTCTCCAAACAGAAAAGAAAAATAGCTCAGTATATTTGGAAGGCACACACAGCGCACCTCATAGCAGTACAAGGTAAGGAATTTGTTAACCTTGAATCTGAGCCATGAATAAAATGTGTGCAGCTTCGGGCTCCTCTCTCGTGAGACTGCTCAGTGATCCCAGGCCAAGCTCCTGCCAAACGTAGCATAGTAACTGAAGCATAGTTTGTTGGTGACGTAAATGGCCCTACTTTTCCCGCCAGTGCTAGACCTCTCTTCACTGGACCAACGCTCCTCTCTTCTTCAAACTTGCCATCAACCGTCTTGCTGCTGAGTATTATCTTAATGTTTCCAGCATTTCCAAGCCTCATACTAATTACTAATTATAATGATGCAGTTAGGCATCAGAGCTTCAGGAAAACCTTGTCTCCCGTTGACAATCCCACCTCTGCTATACGAGCGCTGCCGTATGTTTCTATTAGATTATCTGTGAGGTCATAACCTCGGACCTCACCACATCTTCTTCAGTTCATAACCGTCACTTGTTACGATGGTGTGGACACACACCTAAACACGGAGTGAGCGCTCACCAAATGCACGTTACGTTTTTGTGTGGAAAAAAAAACCAGAATCAAGGATTCAAATTATATTGCTTTTGTGTTTTCCCAGTTGCTAAATGTATTAAAATGGTAATCATAAAATTAGTAGGTTGTTATGGGTACTTTATAAAGAATGCAGTCAGGTAGGGATATCAGAGTACAATGCCGAGCAATGTTCAGTCAGCCAATCTTTTTTTAGGGAAGCACTTATAGGGTGTTCAGGGTCTTGCTACTAGATCGGACTCGTAGTGATCCACCTGTTTACAGCCTCCCAAGAGCTGGGGTTACAGGTGTGCGCCATCATACTCAGACTCAATTGCTGTCTCAGTGTGCCCGGGAGTGGGACCAGCAGGGCCAGTATGGTAGGCGCAGGGACTGAGTCCCTGACTCCTGTGCCTGCTTGCAGGTGCTTTAACCTGCTGAGCTAGTCAGCTAGCCCTTCGGCCAGTCAATCTTTAGAAAGCTCCTAGCATATTGCTTGAATTAGTTTATCTGTGCCTCATATACCTGATCATGTAATGTGCGCTTTAATTATGTTTTTAATCTTAGAATATCTGGAAGTTTATTCTGTCAAAAGACTCCTTCAGAAAGAACTGCATCCCCTATCCCACTGACATGAGCTTTAGTTATACCACGTGATCTGGGAAATTAAATACGAGAGAAAGAGACATACAGTTCTAGCAGATACCACCAGCAGCCAGAAGGCCTAGCTTTCATGCTGTGCTTCCCATCTCTCTTATTCCTCTGCTGTAATTCTGATAACATCCCTGCTATGGTTTAAATATGATCTGTCTCCCCCAAAACACAGGATCCAATTTAGTCTTCATTATCCATTAAAAGGTGAGGCCATATGGAGCCCCGAAGATCTGATTAGGATTAGGATTAGGATTAGGATTAGGATTAGGATTAGGATTAGGTCATCTGAGTAGTGGATTTGCCAGGAAGCCAACTTGTCAGGGTCTCAGCGTCTTCTGTGCCTCGTCATGTGATGCTCTGGCCCATCTTGGAAATCCGCAGCTAGAGGGCGAATGCTAGGTGAGTCTGCTCTGTCCTGAAGCATGGGCCAAATAAACCTTTATGATTCCTGTATAATTTGGCCAATCAGTGATATTAGTAACAGAAAATGAACTAAGGCAACCACACACAAAGACTGCCCATCGACTCCCAGTGAGCATGTGTCAGGAGCAAGAAACAGCTGAGCAGGGAGAGGGCGAAGGAACCCACAGACACAGCTGGTGGCGGGGACGCAGAAACCAAACAAGAACTCATTCACATGTGGGGACAAATGTACAGGTGTGAGGGCTTTGAGGAACAGTAGGAGGAATCTTCTATCCAGACACAGGACAAAATATTCAAAGCAAGACAACTTAGTGACGGGGACGAGGTCTATCTAACTGTCAGTGTGTGTGAAGGTATCACAAAGGTATGGCTTTCGGGTATTAGCATTCATGGGGACTATTGCTATCATCGGTATTAATTATAGAAATGTGACAATAAAGAGACCGAGAAGAATAATCTTACAATTGGTATCTATCTGCACATAAAACCAAATCAAAATAGCTATTAATGTGAAATCCTTTCCTTTTTGATTACTGACCTTTCAGTACATTTATCACGTATATCCTCAGAAAGTTGTCAAAATAACTTCGTTGTTTTATAAACTCCAAACCTGTGTGACCAACCTTCTTAGTTTCTGACTTACACTCCATATATTTTTGGCTAGAACAACAGAAAAATTATACAGAATACCAGTATTCTACAGGATGCCAGCCCGGAAGGCTGTGTCTCATATACAAGTACATGTATTTCTTCTTTAAAACTAGCAGTGTGGGTCTACCAAACCTGGCCAGACACAAGAATTCAGTTAATGAAAGTTAAAGTAGCTTCATTTCATCCTTTCTTAAACACAACTATGGAGGAGAAATCTGGCAGAGGCTGCTGTCAAATTGAACTATTCAACTTGGGGCAGTAAAAATCCTTCACCAGGCAAGAGATTTAAATCATTTTCAAAGTTAATTTCCTGCTCCCAGATGGAGAACAAATCTAATCGAGTTTATTTCATCCCTCAGAAGAACAGGCCAACATCACTTGCATACTCAAAAAGGAAAAAGAAAATTGCGAGGAAGCCAGGCTCCGACCGGCACATGGCAAAGGCGATCCTGAGAAGGCATGCATAGGTCGCTTGGGGCCTTCAAGCAGGTCTGAAATTCACCTAGACAACTCTCCAAGCTTTCTTCCAGCCTACTTCTGGAGGATGCCAGCGTACAACAGAAAGACACACACACGTGTCGTGAAAACTATTCCCCTTAAGGAGCAAAAATGCTTTCAGGTTCTACAGAGGATTGTGAGTAAACTGCCTGAGTTTTAGCTGTGAAACAAGGTGAGGACCTTCCCAAGCTTTGCGGATGGTAGGGGAATTTTGCTCATTGTCAGCTATCTGACTGCTGAGATAGCTCAGCAGACTAAGGCACCTGCTTAGGCAAGCACAAGGACAGAGTTCAAACCCCAGCGCCTGGGTGCACTGAGCCAGCCACCAAGTCCAGACATGGTGATTCACGCCTGCAGTCTCAGTGCTGGGGAGACTGAAAACAGGAGGATCACTCTGAGTCCAAGCTGCCTAATAAGACCTTGAACTAAATACATAAAAAATAAAAATAAATAAGTAAAGCATTCATTGTCAGCTACCACTTGAAAATAAGACAGAGTAAGTTAAACCTAAATCACAAAAAGCTGGGCTACAGAAAAAGTAAACTATTCTTGTCCTAAATGAACAGCTGGTGGGTTCGATTTAAAGGCTGGTTGCTGTGTACCCATTAGAAGGGACTCCTGTCTGCTGTCAGGCAGGCGCTGGACACCTGCATCTCTCAGTTGTGTCCTTTCTGGGTGACAGAAGCATCCTGAATGAAGACGCGAGCCAATCATTAGATCTTCACAAAACAGGTTAGCACAGACCAGCCTCTCTCCATTCGCCCTGCCTTGTAAGGCCTCACACGACTTCCAGTGAAAAGGAGCGTGGCAGCATACAATCTAGAGAGGGAGGCATTTTCCGAAGCGACCTACTTCACTACATCCATACTTGAGAAGATAAATTGCCCAGGAAGTCAACTACACAAAGAAATATTTTCTGAAAGGGTTCTGAAGGGCTTGGCAGTATCACGGTCCACCCTGGATTACAAATAGACAGCAGGGAACCAGTCCTGTCTCACACTGATAATGAAGAAAAGGCCTTTAGAGTGCAAAGTGAGCTTTTACTCTCCCTTTGTTTAAAGTACCAGCTCAGGTTACAGTACTGCAATTTAGCTTTCTAAGTAAGTCTGTTTTTCTAACTCTACCACATAATCCGCAGCATGCCTAGACAATTACACCATCTGTATCTCTACTAAGCAGAATACTCAAAACTAATAACATGAAAACTGATAGATTAAAATGAAGACAAGAGGGACTTATTCCCTCTTTTAAAATGTGGTTTGTGCCGTAAGCCATGAATCCCTGCAAATACTTCTGATGGATCAAGAATAAGAGTAGAGAGAGGTAAAAATAATGTCCTATGATTGAGAACCTCATTGTATGCCCAGGTAGGGGGTGGAACACTTCTTTGCTGCATAATTTCATTTAATCCTTATTATAATTTCTATCATACAAAATTCTGAGAAAGTGACTCCAGGGTCCTAAAATAATGAATGGTGAATGTAGCCCCGCTTCTTACTAAAAGGAGTTACATGTAGTAGGGCACCATAAATTTTTGAAGATGACTAAAAAAGGAAGATATTTTTCCTGAAACAGACCCAAGTATAGAAATGGAAAGAACATATTGAAACCCTGTGCTCATACATGTGTATATTTGTTAGCACTGTAAGTCATGTAACCAACCTGACTCCCTCCCTCTTCTACTTGGGGTTATAGTTGCAAATCTTCATTAGATTATGGCAAATCTACTAATTTTGGGGGGGCTATTACTAACCATCTACTTAATACAAAATACCTATGGCAGCAGGTATAGTAAGATTCTGAAATCTTTATTACTTAGTCTAGGAGTATAAGATTCTGGAGCAATAAAGTTGGGAAAATATGGCAAAAGTTTTCCATTAGCCAAAATAGTAGAATCCCTTTATAACACTGGGACTTTCTATTTCTGCTCCTTCAGACATTTGCTGGGTGTTAATATTTGCTCTTACTGATAGCTGAGTAACCCAAACCATCTTTAAATGGGCAGCATTTCAGGAAGCTACTAAGAACCTACCTCGGCACTAATTTTGTCACAAGTAAATAGATGTAGTGAGTATAAGTAATAATTATAACTGATTAAATGTATTTAAAGAAAGTCTTTAACAGTCTCAATGAACACATCCAAAACCCATGGTAAGAGAGCCTGTGAGATAGCTGAGGAGATTAAGTGCCCACATAGGCAAGTGTAGGGACCGGGGTTTGATCCCTGGCATTATGCCAGCACCACCTTTGGGCACACTGAGCTGGCCTCTGAGACCAGGCTTGGTGGCACATGCATGTAATCCCAGGACTGGGGAGGCTGAAAACAGGAGGAGCACTTCTAGTCTGAGCTGTGTAGTGAGACGTTGTACCAAATACATTAAAAAAAAAAAAAAAAAAAAAAATCCCTGGCAAATAGGTCAGCATGTTTAGTACTGGCGGGGTCATCCCTGGGAGCCAAGAGGAATCACACTCTTCATATGATTCTCTCCACAGAAGACGTTTGGTGGCACCTCTCGCCTGCACACTAGAGGCACGAAGTGCTCTCACCAGTGTGAGAACCCAAAACACCTCTAGGCACCGCCAATTGCAGTTTCCTTTGAATGACAGCCGCTTTTCTACACCCTGGAATTATTTAAGTTAAATAACCCTCCTTAGGCCACGTTGAAGTTTCTAAAAGATTGTATTCAACCTTTTTTTGGTTTCGCTTTTTTTTTTTTTTTAAGTTTTTAAAATTTTATTTATTTATTTATTTTTTCTTGTTTCAGAACCTTTATTTGTTTATTCACTCATTTTCATGGCCGGCTCAGCCCACCCCAAGGGTAGGGCTGGCGCAGCATGTGGGGCCGAGGATCGAACCGTGGTCCCTGAAGCCACCCACGCTTTCCCAAGCAGGTGCTTTAGACCACTGAGCCATTCCGCCGGGCCCCTGGTTTTGCTTTTTTAGGACTATGTCTACAGGGTCTCACTATGTAGATCAGAGTCATAGTGATTCTCCTGTCTTCAGTCTTCCAAGAGCTGGGATTACAGGCACACCACCACGTCCAGTCCCAATCGTTGTCTCTGTACCCCTAGGAGGGACAAGGGGGGGGAAGAACACGGGGTGTCGGGGCAGGACCGGCACAGCATGCCAGGCATTGAACCCAGGCCACTGAACTCTGCCTAAGTAGGCGCTTTAGTCTGCTGAGCTATCTGGCCGGCCCTGTATTCAGTGTTTCTAAAGAAGGAAAATCATCAAAGACAGAATCAAAATAATTCAAAAATTTTCCTTAAATCATTTTTAGCAGTTTCCTATTCCCTACACACTATTACAGTTACTCACTCAGAGCCAATTTATCTGAAAGACCGTGAGAGATGCTGTTAGAAGAATCCGAATGATCGTAATACCTATGGTGCCATTCTGTTACTTCGCAGACTGTGTCATCACACGCACAGGCCCTTGCGGTCTTTGGCTCCCTGGGGAGGGCACCCGCTTCCTTCCTCCTGTGGCATGGAGGAGGCAGGGCAGCATTCAAAGTGGGCAGAGAGAGAAGACACTGAGGGCTGAGCCCAGCCCTGGCTCCAGACGGAAGGTCATCAAATACCATCCTAAATCTCATCAGAGAACTACTTAGCCCCTCACTACCTGAACCTGGGCCTGGGGCTGTGTGCCCTGCAAAGAACTGGGGAGATATCTATCTGCATATGAAAGCAAATCAAAATATCTATTAATGTGGACATCTTTCCCTCTTTGACTAAGGACTACTAGCTTAGTAGTAACATGTAAACCTGAATTTCCAAATCAACAGAGAACAACAATATATACCAACACTGACTGATCTTGCAGATACTGCAAGACAGAAAACGATAAATGTAACTTGATGAAACAAAGACAGGAGGGTTTTAAAGGTTGAGTTGGGCTAAGACAAAATTGCTAGGAGGTTTTAGGGTGAAGGTTAGTGATTTTGATCGTTAAGTCCAGACTGAGCAACAAGTCCTGCGTACTGTAGAAAAGACCCCAGTGTAGCACTGCTTCAATCCCAAATCCAGCTTCTGCTGATTCAGAAGAAAGGGAATACAGAGGTTGGAGCATCAGCTACATGAGACAAAAATAACCATAGCTAAAACAAGACTTGTACAAGAAAACATGCAAAGTTTGTATCTCCCAAGGTCATTCAAATCTCCTCAGGATTTACTTTGAAACCATGTACAGCACTTTTTAGAACTGTTATCAGTGTCAGCTTTCTGCATGTGTTACAGCCACTGCTTAACCAGTTTACTCTCTGTGAAAGCCTGAGAGAATGTTTACTCTCTAGGTGACTCTCCTTAGGCACACTATACAGCATCAATCCCATTCCTCTGTGGCCCCATAATCACCTTGATCAGAAAATTTGAGACACCACTGAGTTATAGGATGTTACAGTGCAGGTTCTCTTATATCCTGAGTCCTCACTGACCTTGAAGGGCTAGGGCCAACATATTGGTTATCCTTGTAGCCCTTCTTTTCCTGTAACTTTTTGGTCTGCAAATTTATACTCTTAACCCTCCACAAGAGAAGCTTAGTGATACTATTACTCTGCCTTTGACCACCCAGCATAAAAGTTTAACTCCAAGGCATAAAAAGTAAAGCTAGGGGGTCAGGGAGATAGCTCAGAAGAATAAGCACTTGCCTGGCAAGCACAGGGTCCTGAGTTCAATCCCCTGTACTGGAAAAAAAAAAAGTCAGATTAGTATGTTGGGCTGTAAAAGGCTCAAATCCATAGCTTCTGACATAACCAGTTCTGCCAATAACCCACTGCGATTATGGAATATTGGACTATGGATACAACTACTTTTCCTTAGTTCAGTGAGAAGAAATATTTGTACCAATAGTGATTAGAAAAATTATCATGTCTGCATCCAGTACTCTGAATAACTACTATGAAGACAACAATATGCATTGTATTAATTATTGTGGCTATACTACTAATGTGCTTTGAAACTGTCTCAGTGTTTTTCTTATTAAAAGTAATAAAAATTTTAAATAATATAAAATATAAAAAGTAAAATAAAATAATAAAGTTTATTTCCTCAAAAAAAAAAAAAAAAAAAAAAAAAAAAAAAAAAAAAAAAAAAAAAAAAAAAAAAAAAAAAAAAAAAAGAATAGCCATAGCAACAATATTTGAATTTTAACAGGGCCTTTAAATGTTCTGGTGCGAGGGCTGTCTCCAACAGCAGTTTTATTTTATTTTATTTTTAAAATTATTTTATTTTATTTATTTATTGTCTTGTTTCAGAACCTTTATTTGTTTATTCACTCATTTTTAAGGCCAGCCCAGCCCTCCCCGGGCTGGAGCAGCATGTGGTGCTGCGGACTGAACCGCAGTCCCTGAAGCCACCCAAACTTTCCCAAGCAGACACTTTAGACCACTGAGCCATCCCGCCGGGCCCCTCCAACAGCAGTTTTAGTTATGTACTATTATTAATTTTACTTTACAAATGAAATAAAGAAGGTGGTAATTGTTTCATAGTTATGCAGCTTGTCCAAGACTACACACCAGGTCTTTTTGGATTTTTTTTTTCTTTTCTATTTCTCTCTTTTTAAAAAAAAAACAAATTCTTTGGCTGCCTAGTGAGGTTTGTTTCTGGAGCACTCACCAGCCTCCTGTGCCCGCTGTTTCCACAGTCACGGATTCAACCAACTGCAGATCAAAAGTATTTGAGAAACAAAGGTAACCTGCATTGAGCATGGCCAGACAGTTTCTCACCATTATTCCTGAGAAGCAGAGTCCAGCGGCTACTTACGTAGCCCTGGCATCATTTCAGGCACGATAAGTAACTGAGGGAGAATGTATAGTACATGGGAGAGTGCGCCCAGCACGTGTGCCAGCACCGTGCCACTATGCGTGAGAGACTTGAGAATCCGGGCATTTGGTAACTGTGGGAAACCAGTCTGCCTTTGAGCCTGAGGAGGGGCTCGTCTAGCTTCAGCACTTCACTGCTAACAAGCTCCTCATCTCTTATGTTATCTGGCTGAGTGTAACCTCTAAATAACGTTTATACAACTAGGTGCCTATTTTACATTTGCGTAAATAAAAGGCGATGTATACACCAGAAAAACAGACAGGAAGAACATGTACATGCAGATAATATCAAGTTACAAGTCAAGACACACACATATTAATATTTAGGAATATTTTGGAGGGTGTTTCAGTTAAGTCAGCAGTTCTCAACTGTCGCGACCTCGGCGGGGGTTGAACAACCAAAACACACGGGTCACCTAAAGCCATTTCGAATCATAACTGTAGCAAAATTACACTTTTGAAGTAGCCACCAAAATTATTTTTTGGTTTGGGGTCACCACAACATGAAGAACTGTATTGCGGGGTCATGGCATTAGAAAAGTGGAGAACCACTGAGTTAAGTCAACTAAGGCAGAAAAGTGTATTAGTTCTCCTTAAATATTGGCATGGTAGGTGGGTGTGCTCAGCTGGGAAACTGCAGAACCATACTTCATGCCTATAATTAGTTGGTGATTGAATGGGAGGCGAGTGATTACTACCAAGAACACCATCAGTACATATAAAAGGATGAACGAAAATCCCTATACATCTTAGAAAAAAAAATCTAAATGAAAGAAAAGAAAGAAAAAATGTCCTTTAGCAAAGAACACAGAATTGGAGTAAAAATATCCTGCCAAAATGAGGAGAGCTAGCTCAGGGTTCAACTTTATTCTGATAAATTTTCCTTCTATTGCTTCAACTGTTAGGGCTTAATATGTTAAGGTAACATAAATTTTGCTAATAGGAAATATATTATTTTTTTATCTGTACCTAATTTGTTATTATAGATTTTCATTAGTACATGCTTGTGATACATACTGAAGACATTTATCATGGGACGACACACATGTACATATATCTCCATCATATTGTTAAAGTTATAGTATTAAATACAGTATCCTATACACAGGTGGATAGAAAAACCAAACAAAGCAACTAACAAAGCCTTAAACGTGTGGAACTAGAACTTGTCATTAGACTAAGACCAACAGGGAATAATTCATGTGAAAGCTAAAAAGAACCTTTGCGAAAAACCCTGGCTTAGCCACAAGAATGATGAGGTATGAAAAGAGCTGATGGCGCCCAGGGTCAGCTGCATAATTTGTGGGACTCGGTGCAAAATGAAAAGGTGAGGTCCCTGTTCAAAAGCATGAGAAACGATGGCCATATAATGTAATAAAAATTACTTTTTCCCCTGTTTTCCCTATAGTTTTTCTCATGACTTGCATGAGTATTTGGGATTTTTGTTTCATTTTTGCTTAACACCATCCTAAGTTATATATATATATATATATATATATATATATATATATATATATATAATCATTAGCATAGTACCGCTCAGCTTTGAGTTGTCCAGTATCATCTTTAAGCCTGAGTTGCTGTTATTATACAGTTCTTATTAGCATGTGTAGCTTGCTATCTTCAGATGGTGACCAAAAACCAACTCAACTGTTTTCATTTCACTTATTTCTTTAAAAAAAATTATATATAATTCAGGGCAGGGTGTACAGGGTCTCACTACGTACATTGAACTCGTAGTGATGCTCCTGTTTTCAGCCTCCCCAAGTGCTGGGATTACAGGTGCATGCCACCACGCCCAGTCTCAATCGCTGCCTGAGCACGCCCCAGAGCGGGACTGAACCCCGGTGCCTGTTGCACTTGCCTAAACAGGCGCTTTAGTCCGCTTAGCTATCTGGCCAGCCCTTTTACTTTATTTCTTGATGTACATTTGCTCTACCTACATTGTTTATCTAGGATTACTGCTGGGTAGGGAAGAGCCACGAATTGCTCTTGCTTTGTATTTTTACCTCCTTTCTGCTGTGGCTGTTTAGTTCATTTGTGGAAGTCCCAAGAGGAAGAAAGGATGTGGCAGGTTTCGTGGTCCTCAGGGCTTCTCAGCACATAGCTGCCCTCTCTCTGCATGCGGAGTGTACTCTGGCACAACTGGAAATCATACCTGCCCATAAAAGCTGAGGTACCAGGTTTACCTCACAGCAACTTTGAGTCTTTCTGAACACCAACTCAAAAATTCTATGCTCCACTGGCATGGTGATGGGCGCTGTGATCCCAGTACTCTGCAAGGCTTGGGCCGCAGGATCATGAGTGTACCCTGGGTACCGGCACAGTGTTGGCTCCAGGAGACCCCATCTCAACAGAAAAACTGAGATAAAAGTTGGATGGGTACTGAGGATGTGTGTAGCTGAGTTTGATGTAGGTAGGTTTGATTTCCAGGACCAAAGAAGAAGTCTTCCCCTCATGGGGGATTGTGAACATTTTGGGAGCAGGAGCTGTGAAGGAGGAGGGCTCCATATTTGCATATTTGTGTCACAGTTGCTCAGGATGTACTCCCTGGCCCTCAGACCCCATCTACAAAATTTGATTCCAGACAACACCGTTCAGAGTCCCCAGCTGTTCTCCACAGAGCAGTCAGTCCAGGGCGGGGCCCTGCTGAGAGTGGGACCCCGAGGGGCTGTGCAGGCCGCAGGACTACGAGGCCAGCTTTGATGGCATTTTAATGGAAGGAATTTTTATCGTGTTCAGTTCCAGAAACAAAATGGAAAAATCATAAACCTCTTTGGATTATTATAATACTTCTATTTCAGAAATTTTAATAACTTGCTCACATGAACAGCCAAGGCTTCTTAACCAGAGGCCTTAATGGCTATCTTTTTCTCTTCAGCAATTTTATAAAAGTCTCCTCTGTCTCACTGTACATGCATTTAAGTGACCAGAAAGATTTTCTTTTCCCCACAACTGGTGAGTGTAGGCAAGGTATGCAGCTTCCAACTGTACCTTCTATCCTGACACCTTTAGTTTTAAGATTTTCTACTTTTTAAATCCTACTCCTCAGCCTCATCTTAAATCACGACTCTCCGCAGTGTATTTGGAACCAGTGTTCATTCTGCCGTGAGAGTCCAGACAGAACCCAAGCTCCTGATTGGCATTTGCATTTCTTGGAGCTGAAACACACAATATAAACCTGCATCTATCCCAGGCATGCTCAGGCATTCTGTCACCCAGAAGAGGAGCAGTCGTGTCGCCTCTGAATACAATATGAATCAATTGACTGACTTTCACTGAACTAATTTCATATTAAAAATGATCTTGCTGTTGTCTGCTCCCGTCGTGGCAACATTAATCAATAGTATATCCAAATAGTCATTTTTTTTTTTTTTTTCCCCACTGGGTACTGCTTTTTTCCTTGGGAGGCTCTAATTAAAATGGCTGAAATTTTTAAGAGTCATTACTCGTAATGCCACAATAAGTAGAAAATGTTGTCCCTGCTTCAGAAAACTGCACTAAGATGGCCCGGGCAGCGGGCATCTCTAGGTTCATGATAAGTTCCGGTTGTAAGCCTTTACCTTGTAAGGAGAGCCCTAAAAATGCTGCCTAGGGAAATTGGGACACTTAGATCTTTATGAACATAACAGGCACACTACTCGTTTTCTGTTTGATAGCTAAACATACCTAAAGTCATCGTATTGCTCATGCACTTAATGATACATATCGTGAGCTGCAGGGAAGAAATACGCTGCAGTTAGCACCTGGCAATGAATTTCTATTTCCCACAGTAAATTGGGCCCAACGGGAGGACTTGGGACAGGCCACTGTCTCGTCCCGTGGCTGGGACAGATAGCTAACACTCAACATGAAGGAAGAGATGGTTTATTTAGCTCACATTTCCTGGAGGTTTCGGTCCATACTCAGCTGACTCCAAGGCAGAGCAGCACGTGGCAGAGGGCAGCCTGTCATGGCGGTGGCAAAGAGCAGAGCAGAGACAGCAAAGGGAGGGGCAGCAGCTTGGCAGCCGCTGGCCTCTCTCACCTCCTTACATTGTAATGCAAATTGCATGCCGGGGTGGGGGGGTGGGGGTGGGGGGGGCAGGAGGGGGGGTGAGGGCTGGGGAGGGTGCAGTGTGTGCAGCGTCCACACCCACGGTGCTCACTGACAGATTCCAGAAACCGCCCCATGACTGCATGAGGCCTTAGGGGACACTTAGACACAAACCATGGCAGCCACATAGTAAAGCCAGTGTGAAGAGCTAGGGATGAAAAAGAGCCGGAAGTGCTAGGAGGACAATGAAATTGCAGAATCGGGGCTCCCAGCTTTTCATCTCTACCTTTAGGGTGAGGAACAGATGCTCGGTAGGAAACCAGCAAGCCAACTGTGTCAGTCAGGGCCACAGAGCCAGCAGCGACAGGATGCATGCGAATCCTACAACAGGACTCATTTGAAGAAACTGGCTCATGAAGCTGTTGTCTCAGTTCTCTTCTCTCCTTGCTGGGACTAGATTCCTGACACCCACAGTGAAGGAAAGAAAAGCGGACTTAACTCACAGTTAGTGGTTTCAGTCCATACAAAGCTGGCTCCAAGGCAGAGTGGCATGTGGCAGGGGCAGCAGACCACGGCAGCAGCATACGGCAAAACAGCCAGAGCACAAAGAGCAGGAGCAGCGGCTACAGAGAGCGGGTCTGTCCCCCTTAAGTCGCATTCAGGCTCTCCGCCTCAGGCTGGTTGTACTCACACCCATAATCCCAGTGGATCGTGAGTTAATCTCAAACTCTAGAAGTTCGCCCCATGACTGCATGAGGCTTCAGCAGGACCCCTAGACACAAACCAGAGTAGTTGTCAGAGCTGAGCTGGTGGTGAGGTCAGCAGCGCGCGCGGGCTCGAGTGCAGGCTACGGCCAGCAGGATGGGAACTTGTGCAACTTTCCCTGTTAGTTTTGAGCCATAATCCCATTTTGCATTCAGGAAGATTCTGTTTTGGCTCCTAGGACTTCAGCTGATTAGATGAGGCCCACATGATTTATTAAGCGATCTAGCTGAATATAGATTTTAACTGCATCTACAAATACTTCCACGGGGCGGGAGGGAGGAGAAATCTTGACTAATGTTTGACTAAGTTGCTGAATATGATAACCTAGTGCAATGCAAAATTAAGCATCACTCTACCTTAGGAGAAAGGAACTCATGGCTTTATATCAGCACAGGTCCCTGATAGCTGCCAGGACCAAGGGAGACGGGAGACTTCAATATCTAGTTTTTCAAATTCAGTATCTGCTTATCTCATTGAAAGTTGGTAAATGCACAAAAACATGGATCGGTATTTGCTCATTTTAAATTTGGTGCAGCATTTGGAATATCTAGCTGATTAGAAACACAGTTCTAGAGCTCCTACCAATATGTTAATGATATCAGTTAATCAGTTTCCTCCATGATTTGAACTGCAAGGTATTTAATATGGAAGGCGTAAGTCTGTTATAATGAAGGAATAATAGAGCAGACCTACGTATAGAAGCAGCGATAAGCCCCTATAATTATTTGAAATGGGGAAATTACATTCCACATGTTACAAAGTGGATATAAACGCTCCATATGTGTTGGTTATACATGGGGACTGATTATGCTAGGAAGAGCGCATACGGTAGCAGGGTACAATTCTGCGTATTACCGAATGTGAATCCTGTAAACGTAGCAAGCAGGGGCTGGTGGGATAGCTCAGGGATCTAAAGCACCTTCTTAGGCAGCCTTAGGCAAGTGTGCAGGGACTGAGGTTCAATCCCTGGCACCACATGCCATGCCAGCCCCACCCCCAGGGTGGGCTGAGCCAGCCACATAAAGTCAATAGAAGGAGCAACCAATGTTAATTAACTGTTAGCAATTTGTTTGTCCTTCTCAAATTTAGAATGGTTTGAAGTATTTGCATGGTTTGTGGTCCCAAAATGACTTTCCCAATAAGTTTAAACATGTGTTTCCTTCTGTCTGATTCAGTTTTTTTTTTTTTTTCTCTTGTCTCAGAACTTTCGTTTGTTTGTTTATTTTATTTTTATGGCCGGCTCAGCCTGCGCTGAGGGCAGGGCTGGTGCAGCATGTGGTGCCGGCGATCGAACTGCGGCCCCTGCAGCCGCCTAAGCTTTCCTAAGCAGGTGCTTTAGACCACTGAGCCATCCTGCCGGGCTCCCTGATTCAGTTTTTAATGAGTGTAGGAGCCAACAAAATTATTCTACTAACCTCAGAACCTGGCTCTTCCAGCTCAAGAGGCGGCGCCGCACAGTGCGTATGGGAGTCTTGCACTGACTCCCAGTGCTTTCCTCCGAGGGGTCTTCTGCCCTTTCACTCAAATTTTGGGTACATTTGCATGTTCTAATCTTCACACACACACACACACAAACACACACACCCCAAAACATCTGTGATGCAGAGCTGTTACTCCCTTTGTCCAGAGGCCATGTGTTGGGACACATCTCGGAGGTGATGAGCATTTCAGAGAGACTCGGTGAGCGCCCAGGAGCTGTGCCTGTCTCTGTCACTCACAGTAGGTGCTCCATAGTTGTTTGTGTACTGGAGAAGGAGTGTAGGTTTGCCATGTATGGCTACATATTCCTGTGCAATGCTGGCAGCTCTTAAAAGTTGCATCCACACGTACACGCACACAGTGTTGCACGGATCCTGCTGCCATCCTTAGAGAGTGGCCCTAGATGGGAAGAGAGACCCAAGCATCACTGATGGCACAGCACTAGGCATTGAGTACATAGTACTGAATCAAGAGCCTGAGAGACAGCTTTGGCAAGCACAGGGACCAGGGTGTGACCCCTGCTCCTGCATGCCACACTGGCCCCACCGCCAAGGCTTGCTGAGCAGGCGAATGAGTCAGGGCCTGGTGGCACACGCCTGTAGTCCAAGTGCTGGGGAGGCTGAAAACAGGAGGATCACTACAAGTCCAAGCTGCGAAGTGAGACCCTGTACCAAATATATAAATGAAAAAAAAAAAAGAACCAGCAAGTATGCTGACTCATACTTTATTGCATTAATTACAAGGTATACACTTTTCCATAATTTCACATCTCAAAAACAAGAGTTCATCTTAAAGTGGATAATATTCGCTGAAATGCATGAGGACACACAGAGGGCTGTAAGGCTCTTGCCTTCAGGAAGCTTCTGGAAAACTTGCTTGGAAAGCACTGGGAGGGAAGTATGTTCATAGGATAGAAGTTGTGGGGGGCGTGGTCTCTCAGGTACCAGCGACAAAAATTCTGACAATGGGAAGCAAAGTTTCAGATCCTCTCACTGCTGTGCCTTCACCAAATAGGACACGTGCTATGAGAGGGACAGCGTGGAGACCCACGGCGCTCTGTGAGAGCCACCACCAGTGGTTAGATCTCAACAGCTTACATTTCAGTCAAAGGCAAGCGAAATGTCCCACCTGGGGTGAATACGTCATGAGGGAAAATGCCACTGCAATGGAAGGCACCAGTATTTCCAGAAAATCCAGTTGTCACAGCTGGAGGGTCTTGCCAGGGAAGCAATACAATGCAGGACACGAATTTTATAAGATTATTTATAGTAGTCACTCAAAGAATTGTATAGAAAAAGAGTATTGGAAATATGTCCACAAAGTAGAGATCAAAGAATCCAGCTGAGAGCCATGCGCTGTGTGAGTCCAGCCGAAGCCCTAGAGCCCATAACAATGGCCCCACGAGTTCTACCGCAGGCCTGGAGCCCAGGCAAGGTCTCACACGGCCCTGCTTCACAGATGTGCTCTGGGAAGGCCCCAGGGTCAGGGGTAGAGCTAGAAAGTCTGTGCTAGCCGGATCCGTGCCAGCAGGCTGGGGGTTCTGCACTGGAGCCAGGAAGTGATGCTCAAGAGTGTCTCCAAAATGAACCCTGGCCATTCTCAGGGACCAGGTCCTGAGCTCCTTTGATAACGAGAACAGTGAAGGCTTTAAGGAAAGCCAGCATGACAAGGTCCTCCAGGAGAACCAGCAGATTCCAGCGGCCTTGCTGTCAGCCTCCAACAGCTTTTCCAGCTCTGCCTCTTACGCAGCTGGCGGCAAGCCTCAGCTGGGCCTCCCATGCCCGGCCCCGTGCTAGCTCAGTTCAGCTGGTGTCACAAGTCGGCCGCCGGTTGGCAATCCACCACACTGATCGTCCACATCTTCTGTCACCCTCCACCTGGCGACGGGTACCATTGTCTGCACATAGACTACAATGCTCACGGCCTTTCCCGTTGTCATTTGAACTGAGGCTTGTTCATTCCGCAACTGTTGCATTTCATCACCATTTAAAATGTCATCTGAGGGGCCAGGGAGATAGCTCAGCAGCCTAAAGTGCCTGCTTGGGCAAGCGTAGGCACATGCGCGGAGACCGTGGTTTGGTCCCCAGCAACACAGGCAGTGCCAGCCTTGTCCCGAAGTGTGGGCTGAGCTGGCCAAAAAAAAAAAAAAAGGAAAGGAAAGGAAACGTTGCATTGTAAATGTAAAATTGTTTAAGAATATGGTAACTTACTCCACTAGTTTTAAAATACACACAAGCATGTGACGTATCAATTTCCTACCACAATAACAAGTCTTCCTCTGTTTCTGGCTAATTTTATCTAGCAGGATGCTGCCTGGTCCCATCCGTTTTCCCACCGAAGATATGATTTCCTTCTGTATGACCCAGTAATATTCCATGGTGTATATAAATGACATTTCCTTTACCCAGTAATCTGAGATTATTGTGTGAAGCAAGATAAGACAGACTCAGAACACAAGTGTCGTATTTTGTCCCATCTGTGGAAGTAGAGAAGAGAAAGGAGTACCTAAAAGGAGTACCTGAAAGTAGAAGGAGGAGGGGAAAGGAGGATCCTGGGAGAGTGGTTGTGAACAAACCATGATATGAAACCCAATATTCCCTCTAATTAATATGTAAGTTGAAATATCTCAATTTAGATGAGCAAAAGATAAAAATTCAAAGAGACGAGTATTATGTCGCAGTTTACGGTCAGAATGATTTTCTTTGTGAGTTGCAATGGTGTCTCACATTACATTAAATAGTGCCTGGATTCTCTTTTATACTGACCCTGGCTGGATCCCGAGGTACCCGCAGAATCTTGGAGCTGCTGTGTGCTTTCGAAGAACAAAGTCCCATCTTTGCGGTGAGAAGAAAAAAGATGGATAAATGAGAAAAGTCTAACAGACGTTGGAAAGGAATGTTCCTGCTGCTGTACAAAACAAACAAACAAACAAACAAACACGCTGGTTGGTGGAGCTAAGCAGCTGGAGCCAGCGGGCTCAGAGAATGCCCTCCAGACTGGTGTTCTCTGACTCAGAAGTGGCCACGTTGCGACCCTCGTCCTCTCTGGTGGGCTTTGGAGGAGCCTGGGAGGGGAGGAGTAGAAGCCAGTCCGTTCCAAGGCAGCTGGTGACCTGAGCGAGCTCTGGGGCCTTCTGAAGCGGCGGACGTTGCAGCCACACTCGGATTCTTCACACACCATCCAGTGACATTTTCTCGTTGCATCCCAGCACACAGCCCACTTAGGATTAAATCTACTTGCGAGCAAACTTGATCTGACCCTGATGGTGGAATCTGGACATGTGACTGGATAAAGCATTCATTGTAGGTTAAAGCACCCCCTTAGGCAGACGCAGGGGCTGGGGTCTCAATCCCCGGCCTGCCAGGCCGCCCGCCCTCCCATCCCCGGGGTGCACTGAGCCAGCGATTGAGACTGGGCTTGGTGACGTGTACCTGTAATCCCAGCGCTGAAAGCAGGAGACTCACTATGCGTCTGATCTACACGTTGAGACACTGGAGACCCTGGAGTAATATCACTCATTCGAAAGTGATAGAATCCCCGACTGCAGTGGTTCCAAAGCCTTCCCAGTACCTAGAGCAGTATTTTGCTGTGTGACAAAATTAGCTTAGACCATCAGGACCCACGCATCCCATTTGCTTTGCAGTGGCCACGCGCCCTGGGTCTCAGTCTAGCTCTAAATGACTTGAGCAGCGCGGCTTCCATCTCTTCCCTTGGGCGAACTAATGTAGAGCCTAATAGACCGTTAGGAAATCGTTTCTGATATTCAGCTTGCATTTTCCTCTTCCTTAATTGCATCCCATTACCACATTCGGAGCAACTTTTTCCTCCTTCATACCCTGCAGATTTTTGTCTAGCACCATTTCAATTTGGCCAAGCTTTGTAAATTGAATTATTTTTGCTCTTTGTTTCTACTGGAAGCAAAGCTTTCCTGTTTCTATTTTACTTACTTGATATTCTAGAAATTCTTTTCCTGCTGACCATGACAAAGACAAGCGAAAGATTACCATTTTCTACGGAAAGTCTGGCAAAATGAGCACAGAAAATAATATTTCTTTCTTCTTTTGAAGGCAAACCTCAGCTGCTATCACACTGGCTGTATTTTATCTCTCCAAGTTATTTTTTCACCACAGAATCTGTTGTCTACACTATTGTTTCCACCTACATAGAGGTTTGAAAAATGGATCTTCAAATTTTCTTCCCCTAAGTTCTATTTGGATCAATACATTTTAATCTTATGTTAGTGTTTTCTGTCCCTATGTGTAGGTCATAGTTTATCAATAAACATAAAATAAATAGAAAACTCAGCCAACTTTTATTGGACAAACCATTTGTAAACACAAAAATATACCTGCATCAAACATTACTAGTCCCAAAGATGTTTTACACTAAATTAATTATCTATTTGTGGATGAGGAATTGAACTCAGGACCTTGCGCTTGCCAGGCAGGTGCTTGTGCCTCTGAGCTATATTCCCAGTCCACTAAATGATTCTTTGTAATAAGTTTACCAAACATTTATGTGACATTTTACAGCCACAATCATTTTCCTATTTGCCATTTTAGTTAACTCTGATTTGTAAGTCCATATTGATTTCCGTGGCTGTTTTGAACCCTATGGGTCAGCAAGCCACCCATCTACGGACACATGCACAGGCGTGCACGTGCGCGCGCTCGCACGCACACACACACACACACACACACACACACACACACACACACACACATCCTTGATGGAACAGCGTGCTCTTTTCCATATACTTCATCTTCTCGTACTGTATTAGATGCTATTTATGTGAGCTTAAATTTGAATTCTGCTTGCTGGTTGTACGTGGGTCACAGTAAAGAAGTATTCTTAGATATCAACCACCTTTCTTTCTTTTTTAAAAAATGTATTTGGTACAAGGCTACGGGGTCTCACTGTACGAACTGGACTTGGAGTAATCCTCCTGTTTTGAGCTTCCTAAGCGCTGGGATTACAGGTGTTCGCCACCGCATCCAGTCTCAGTCACTACCTCAGCTTGTCCTGTGGGGCAGGGTTGGCACAGCATGCCGGGAAACTGCCTTTCAAACTATAGCCAATCAAAAAGTATTATTTACTAGAGGAGAAAACACTCTAGTAAGAGTGGCTTCTCATGTGGTATCAATAGAACCACACTTTCACCAGAATCTTTTTTTTAAGGGGAGTTGCTTGATATACCTGTCATCTATTTAATAATAGTGTAGAACCATCCAGCAAAGGAAAGGACCTGCTTAGGCAGATTCAATACCCAGAATGCCATGCGGGCCCCTCTCCTGGAGTACGCTGAGACAGCGATTGAGACGGTATGGTGGCTTGTGCCTGTAATCCCAGCACTTGGGAGACTGAAACCAGGAGGATCATTATGAGTCTGTGTAGTCAAACACTGTCGTGCATAAACAAATAATAACTTAAGATGCTGAGAATAAATGAGTATTAGTAACTGATAGGTAATAATCTGGTTTAAATCTAGAAAAAGTTCGACCTAATGAGTACTTTTATCTTGAATATACACTCATACCTTGCTGCTCACCTACTTTGAAATTCATCCTACTTGGTATTCAATGCATTTTCATGTGCAATTTTTGTTCCTGCACTCACTGTTCACTTGGTACCTGACATGCAAGCTAGAACTGTGAGTCCTGGTTGCCAGAACCATCCGTGTGGTACACATTGCTGTTGGGTACCTCTCACACCTCGTGGACCAACTGCCCACAAGTACCAGGGTGCCACCACATGGATTATTTGAAATATAAACATTTGGCTGCAGTATCCATGGTTCTGGGACCGCCACCCCCTCTTCTCGGCCTACCTTTCCTGGCACAGCAGTGGAAAGGGACGTTGGGATGAGACCCCGGGAGCCACGTTCCCACCAGGGGCCTGAAGGCACTCATGCAATTTATCGCGGCCGGTGAATTATCTGAATCTTTATAAAAGAAGTTTTGTTTCCTCTTCTTGTATTTTTTTTTTTTTAATTGAGAACAGTAGGCAGAGAGAACATTCTCATAAAAGATCAGTTAGGTTCTGAAAACCTCTTGCATCTTGGCACATTTTCTCATGCTGTAGGTATTGTCAGGATAAAGCTTGATGGTGACTGACTGCCTCATTTCTATTTGGAGATCGGGCACGCTTTTGCCAAAAGAAGAGCTATCCTATTCAGATTTTGATATTTGACATTTAGCGTGAGGCGGATGTGCATTAAAATTCTGATCTGAACTGTGAGAATTGGTAAATCAAATGCACGGTGGAAACGCCTCACTTACACAAACTCAGCTGGATAACTCAGACGGAAGGGAAAAGGCGCAAAGACAGAACAGCTGTGACTGCTGTTCCTGCCTCTGTGGGAAACGGAGACCAGACTATGCTTTTCTTTAAATTTTATCTCACTGTTCATATGCAGAGCTATAAAAGGCTTAAATCAACAGCTTCCGACACTGTCGGTTCCGCTGATAACCCACTACTATTATGGAATACAGGACTGTGTATACGACTGCTTTCTCTTAGTTCAATGAGAAGAAATATGTGTGCCAATAGTGTTTAGAATGGTCATCATGTCGGCATCTTGTACTTGGAACAACTACTATGAACACAACAGTGTGAATTCTATTAATTACTGTGATTGTTCTACTAACGTGTTGTGAAGCTCTCCCATTGCTCTTTCTTATTAAAAGTAAAGTAAGTAGGTGCTGGGGCGATAGCTCAGTAGAATAAGTGCTTGCCTGGCAAGAGCAAGGACCTGAGTTCAATCCCTGGCGCCCCCCCCCAAAAAAAAGAAAACAAGGGCCAGCGAGATGACTCAGTGGTCTAAAGCGCCTCCCTAGGAAAGTTCCGGCAAGCACTGGGACCGCTGTTCGATCCCTGGCACCACATGCTGCTCCACCCCACCCCAGGGCAGGCTGAGCCGTCCATAACACAAATAAATAAATGAGGTTTAAAAAAAAAAAGGTAAATAAATAAATAGAGTCTATCTCACGAGCCTAATGTCCCTCATAGCAGGAGTACCTTTCCGTGTCAAGCGTTAAGATAAAAATCCACATTCCTCGACCTGGCTTGTCCAGTTAGCCATGATAGCACGGGCCGTGAAATTCCTCAAGAGGGCTCCTGGGCACCTGTCCCTTCTTTTCTTCCCATTCTGCCTTCTGGTATTCTACTCTGGGATAACTTTAAGATGACTGTAGAAAATGGATGAGATCATTCAAAGAGAGGCCATGTATTTTTCTAGACCCTGTGATTGCTATCTTCTTATCACTTACATTTTGGTTTCTCTCCCTGTGTCTTTTGCAGGACCAGGGCTCGAACTCATGACCTTGCACTTGCCAGGCAGGCACGTGTGGCATGGAGCTATCTCCCCAGCCCCAATAGAAAATGGCCCCTCCAGCCAGTATACTCAGTTTCTTTTTTTTTTTTTTTTTTTTAAACTGGGGATTGAACTCAGGCCCTTGAGCTTGCCAGGCAAGCGCTTATTCTACTCAGCTAGCTCCCCAGCCCGCTGGTTACTCTTTCTCAACACTTCTGTGACTGTGCTTTATAAGGATATTCTGCCATTGTCACATAGAAACCTGCAAGGGAAGTTGAATTGTACTGCACATCTGTCAATGCCTATTCAGATTTTCCTGTAGTACCCAAAAAGAGCTTGTGCGCATGTAGACAAAGCTTTGGCAGGTTTTGCTGTGGTTTCGGCTAGGGTGGATTCATATTCTAATAGGGCGGAAAGTAGGCTAACACAGCCATAGGTCTCTGAAGAGCTATGATTAAGCAAGACCTTCCATGCTCATCTTTAGCCATGCTGTTGCAGACATCGGGACATGTTTGCCTAGAAAACTTTCTATTCTGGATGTAGCTGACTCCATCCTCCAGTCCCTTTGTTTCAATAGACTGCAAGTTCAATCTAAAGAATTCCTGGTGGTTGTAAGAAAACACAAGTTGTCTAAGCGCTTCAGTTTCAAGATGATAATTCTCTCTCTCTCTCTCTCTCTCTCTCTCTCTCTCTCTCTCTCTCTCTCTCTCTCTTTCTTTTTGTCTTTCTGAGACAGAGTTTGCTATGCCCCTCAGGCTGGCCTCAAACTCCCAGGGATCCTCCTGCCTCAGCCTCCTGAGTGCTAGTGATATAGAAAAATGCAACTCCAGCCTGAAAGACAACTAGGCCAAATTCATGTTCTCTACAACTAGAGAATGAATTTTAGGAATAATGGAGTTTGAGAGCAGAATGTATTTATTTGGGGGGGTAAAGAAAACTCCTGTCTGAGAGAAGGACAGAAGGGGGACCCGAGCTGGTTGCCCCTAAGTCTGTCTTTTCTAGGGATTTTTATAGAGCAAAACCATGTGGTGAGGGAGGTCTAAGGTGGAGAACATGGGAACTTGCTAGGTGGGCATGAGGCAGGACAAAACTGTGGTCAACCAATGAGGTTACAAGCACAATCACTCAGATAAAATTGAGTAAATCCAGGGCCAAATGGGGAACTGAGTCACATAGCAAGTGAGCAGGAATATAGAATAGAACAGGGCCTTTTCCTGTAGGGGGCTGGGTTAGTGATTTCTGGCATCCTCAGGGTGGGAGACCTATTTGTCTTGAGGTCTGGCCCACAGCAGGGGTGTCTGTCTCTCCCAAAGCTGTAAAGTTGTTTTGCCTTTCCTATTGTCTCCTGGAGGGCTGAGCCCTGTCTGACTGCCTGTAATATTTCTACCTAACTCAGCTGCCTGAAGCACTAGGATGACCGGCATGCACCACCTTTCTGGCAAGATAATAAAACTGGCCAATGGTGGAAGTCCGATCTCTTCATTTGAATGTTCGCCAATAACTTTTGCTAACAACATTAATGAATATAGCCTGAATCCTTTGTTTTATTAGAAATCACAGACATGTTACTTTTCACACTCTACTAGTCCTTTAGTATATATTACCTAGAGTGTTTAAGTGTACGGACAAAAGGCTTTCATACTCACCTAAAAGGCTACACGATAAAGTTTGAGATTTTCCTACCTTTCCTTTTCCCCTAGGCCTCATGGGTTAGGCAGGTCTGAGCTGTACCACACCTCCTACTGTTTCGTTTTTTTTTAAAGAATTTTTTTTCTTGTTTCAGAACTTTTATTTGTTTGTTTGTTTGTTTATTTATTTATTTATTTTCATGGCCGGCTCAGCCTGCCCTGAGGGCAGGGCTGGCACAGCATGTGGTGCCGGGGATGGAACCCAGGTCCCTGCAGCCGCCCAAGCTTTCCTAAGCAGGCGCTTTAGACCACTGAGCCATCCTGCTGGGCCCCCTCCTACTGGTTTTTATAATGATCAGTTTTTAGGATAGTTAGTTAGTGCTCTTGCATCAGGCAGGTACAACATTTCTTTGTCTCCCTGTTTTTTGTTGTTCCTTTTTTTCAGTATCATTATCAAGGCATTTTGTATATTTAATATATTTTAAATAGCTGAAAGACATTATTCACTTTGATGTACATCTACATCCCTTTATTGTTAAATTTATTTATGTTTGTCTCTTGTTCCCGGAATAATGTTGAACTTTATTTTGCAGTTGACTTATAATTTTGTTTTTAACAAATGAGTTAATTAACTCATTATTGATATACTAAATATATTATTGATTTAATAAATATATATAATCTGCTCTCTATGTTCTCAATATTTTCTTGAGCTATTTTTTCTCATTTGTTATTGTTGTTTTTACTGGTGTGTTAAATCTGTTTTTCTCTACATTGTGTATTAGTTTCTGTACTAAATTTGTTGTGTGTGTCAGTATATATTCCCACATTTCTTCTTCTATTTTGAAGTCTGTTTCTAAGTTCTTTCATTTACATTTATCCAGCTCATTACTAATTCTTATCCACTCTCTTTTTAGAGATTCTTTTACTAATTTATGTAGTCCTTACAAATGTGTGATCATCTTCTTAGTTTCCTAGGCTATTTAAAAATAAGAGAGAATGGTTTTTATATCTTTTATGACTATATTTTTCTGGGATGTTTTCCTTATCTCTTGGAACATCATTTTTAATTGATTATCCGGTAGTTTATTTATATGAGGCTGGATTGTGAAAATTTTTTTGTGTTTAGAGAAAGATGTGGCTCTGAATTTCTAAAAGAATATCCCAACATGAGGAGCAGAGAAGAGCCAGAGGAGTGCTTTGTGCTGTTGTTTTTGTAGTGTTGGGGATCAAACCCAAGGCGTAACCCAGCCACGCCCCCAGCCCGCGTGCTACCTTGTGGCACTCCTGCCTCGCCTCCCAGGAGCTGGGGTTACAGGCCCGCACCACCTGCTCCAGCTCAGGGGAGTGTTTATCCTTGGTTCAGCAGTTTCTCCTGTTACCATGATGTGTTCAGAAATTGAGATGTTTGTTTGTTTGTTTCCATTTCTGTCTTTGAAGACTAAAGACACTCAGTGATTCGGAAAGCCACCCTCATTCTACATCAGAGGGAGCCCGGGCTTTATGGCCTTCCAGCGTGCTGTCACCTTTAAAAATCTGTTTTGTGGTTCTAAGCAGTTCCAAACTGTTGTGTTGTTCTGGTGTCGGTTCCGAAAGAAATGACGAGAAACCTGATGAACTTAGTTCAGAGGACTCACTGAGATTTGTCTCTCTCGAAGTGAGCTCTGACCCACTGAAGGATATTACTTTTACTGAGTATTCAAGGACAGGCTGAGGAATTTGCATAACTGCTTTGGGGAATATAAACTAGAGATCCCTACCTCTTTTAATTTACCTAAGGTTAGGTTAGGTTAGGTTAAGACAAATTGAAAACATTCCAAGCGTGGGAGGAGACAACCAGTAACATACCAAGCAAAGGGAGAGACAATCAAGGAGCCATTAGAATAAACGGTTATCTGTGTCCTTGAATCCAGGTTTCAGGAATCCCCAAGTAACCCCCTACAGCTGTGCTTGGGCTTTATTGTTCTCTACTTAAGATGCTTGGTCCTTATCTCTACACAAACCCTTTGGCTCATGGCCCCTTCCGCGGTGTTCCGGGTTGCTTGATTAGATCCTTTAGGTCAGTGTCTCTTCTTTCTGAAAGGCATCATTCATTAGATTGTTTTTGTTGCAAGAGTCTAGGCTGCGTTGCCACTCTTTGAGGTCTAGAAAGTTCTAGGTGATTTTTACAGCATCCTACAAGTCTGCGAAGTACTGTTTCTTGTTCTTCATTTGCTGGCTTCCTGTGTTGGGTGATGGCCACATCCCCGCTATTCTGAGGTGCGTGGAGATTCTGGTCATGGAGTTTTGTTGAAGGCATGCTAACCAAAGTAACTTGACTTGTTTTTTTAATAAGGACATTATTTTTAGTGTTACTACTGTCATATTCTGTCTGCCAGAACCTATTCATGCTTCTTATTTTGTATAAAGTGTAGAAGAAAAGTCTGAGGGCTCAGAGTTTGATGACTTCAGGAGCATTGCCTTCTGCATTGAAAGCTTACAAGAATAAATACATAACAGTGAACATCCAAGGTTTAATTCAGTGAAAGGAAATTTTTTAGCAATAGCTTTGGGAAGGGTGTACAGATAGTCTTTGATCATGCTATCTTGACAGGATTGTTCAATTTTATCATGATGCAAATGCTCATGTGTTGGGGCTGGGGAGATAGCTCGGTGGCATAAGTGCCTGACTGGCAAGTGCAAGTTCGTGAGTTCGAACCCCAGTCCTCCCCTCCACACACACACAAAAGAAAGCTCTTGTGTTAAGAAGAAACTGATATATTTTAGCAGGGATGGTGGTAGTGGCTACATGGCAGAGAAGCAGAAATAAGGGGGAGAGGAAGCCTTTGTTTGCTCTGAAAAACTGGAGAGGATTGAGGGTGGGGAGATGGGCAGATCCTCTGACTTGGGCGGGCCGGGGGATGAGACTCTATGGACTTTGCTAGGGGCGGAGTTGAGGGTGGGTTTAGTGACACACAAGGAGCTGATTGGAGGCTCCCTGGTGTGGGCAGGAAAGGTAAGAGGGAGCTCTCTCCAGGGCTGGAGTGGGGGAGAAAAAGGAAGGGGGCATTGGGCTTATAAACTGTCGTTTTGGGGATTCAGCCATGTTGGTTCAGGGCCGTGATAACTGAGCAGGTCGTACTTGGGCTGGAACTGTCAGAATCTAAACATCAAATTTTGAATTGCGATATTTCTCTCATGCTGGGATCACACGTGGTACAGTCCTCACCCTCGAGGCTGGGCATGGTAACACCCAAGCTCCCTGATGGTGAGGTTCTCAGGCAGGTGACGACCCGCACACTGAAGCGTGTGCCCCTGCAAGCCACGGTTGGGTACAGACTTCGGTGCTGTGGATGAACTGTTCAGCCCTTTATTGTAAAATAGGTCGCGCGGCCCAACTATAAGCTCGGGTGTGTGGGCACGTGCATGGCGGCCTGGGGGTGACCATAGTGCTCAATAGGATGGGTGTATGCAGTGTAACCTTGACTTAATGACACTTTCGACTTATAGAGGCCCTTTGGAGACCATTAGCCCACCTTTAAAAGCCCACATGCACATACGCAAGCAACTTAAAAAGTAGGACAAGACCATAAAGAAAATTGACCTTTCATAACTCTTCCATGTGATGTTTATATATGACAAAGTATCTATCACTGCCCTACTTTTCAGGGCTTATATTTTTAAGGGAAAAAATAGTAACCAAAATAAATAACCACAAGGTAAGGCACGATATATTACTAAAAATAATTCACAGTTGCCTTTCAATTATTCATCAGTATTTTATGCAGACAAGGAGAATTAATTCTAATTAGGGAAAGAAGGAACGCATTGGAGAGGCAGTGGCATTTGAGCACAGCTTTGACGACGACAGTAGGATTGACCAAATAGCTCAGAAGAGTAAAGCGCCTGAAAGCACGCTCAGGGACAGGGTGTTCCATTCCCTGGCCTGCCATGCTGGCCCGGCGCCCAGGGCCCGCTGAGATGGCAATTGAGACTGGGTGTGGTGGCGCGTGCCTGTAATCCCAGCACTTGGGAGGCTGCAAACAAATGGATCACTATGCGTCCAAGCTCGTAGTGAGACCCTGAGCACCCTGTAGGCCCTCTCCCACCCCCCAAGAAAAGATGGCTGCAGTGCTGGAAGTACACTGTGAAGGTGTGAGAGTGAGAATCCCAAGAAACAGCGAGGGAAACCCGGCGAGCAGCAGGATGCTATGTGGGCTTCCTCAGCAGCATCTCTGTGCAGACAGAGAGAAGGCAGCAGGAGGGAGGGGGAGGCTTTAGAGCCATCCTCAGTCGCTTGACTTCTGATTCAAGCAGATAAAGAGTGCAAGGAACTGACATTCCAACAGTGAAAGCTCTTAAACCTAGGCCAGAACCCCCAAAGAGACCATCTAATGGAGAAGGAGACACGAAGAACTCCTCACTGCCGTAAGGGCAGCCCAAGGCCTGGGCCGAGCACTTCAGGAGGGCGGCAGGCTTCTTCCTCCCCGTCCTCCGCCTTCCTGAGATCCTGATCATATTCAGGGTTCCTACCGCCACAGGAGATTCAACGAAAACGCAGCTCATAGGCATACAAATGTCTGTAAAGAACAGGCAGCACCGCGTATCAGTAACAAAGGCAAATTTTTGACTGATACCAAAGGCAAACCAACTTCTAGGACACAGTATAACCACCTGCACTTAAAAGTCAAACTCTCCTGGGACTACATCGTCAGTGATTACCACAACCAGGGGACACTAGCAAGACCGTTGCAGGTGTGTCTTTAGGTAAAGTATCTTCAGTTGGCAGCTCTTTAACCCACTACTATGAAGGACTCTTAGACTATACATGCAACTACTTTCTCTTAGTTCAGTGAGAAGAAAGATTTGTACTAATAGTGATTAGAAAAGTTATCATGTCTGCATCTTGTACGGTGAACAACTACTATGAAGGCAACAGTATATATTGTATTAATTATTGTGGCTGTCCTACTAACCTGTTTTGAAACTGTCTCATTGTTATTTCTTTCTTATTAAAATGAATAATTTTTTTTTTTTAAAAAAAAAGAGGGGAAACAAACTTCAGACCTCATCTCTTTCTTATAAAACAGTAGCAGCACCCGAGGCGGGAACTAACATCAAACCCTGAAATGTTACACCTGCCAGTTTGCCAAGAGTTGCTGCAGAGGGTGTATTTACAGCTGAGAATAAAGCACCTACTGAGAGCTACCTAGCGAGGCCTGGTGGAGACTGTGTCTCCACTGAATGAGGAAGTATTAAAGGCATTGAAGGAAACTCACCTGGACGCCCACCAAAATCCTGCCGAGAGCGTGGGACAAAATGCCCTGCAGCATGGGCCAAGTTCTGCTGTGAATGTGATACTGCAAGAATGGTTCTGTAATCCCATTTGTCATTTCACGTTTATAATCATCATATTGCTATAAATAAGAGGACAATACATACATTCTTGGAACAACAGAGTCAACATTCATCACTTGAAGACCATGCAATAAAACTTCACAAAAAATTAATATGAAAAAGATGACGGTAAATCATCTTAGATCTGATCACCTTGTTTTTCTAGCACTGTGTATAAATACTTCAGCAGTTACTTAGCCTTCCGTTAGCTGCATATTGAAGTAAAAATCATAAAATTCAGTTCTGTATTTTCCCAATAGCCTAAAACATAATAAAAACAATTATAGAAGGCTTAGTTTAATCCATAACATGATTCTTTTCACATCTAGATAGCTGTGGAGTCATTTCATTGAAAACTGTATTTTACTTAATATACAGACCTATCTACTAAGTCATCTGTGTGATCTTCTTTTATTCAGAAGGCTTCAATTCTTTTCTTTTTTTTTCATTTCTTTGCACAGGTTTTCTTATTAAAGGCTGCCTTTTTTATTTTTTTGTATTTTAGTACAGGGTCTACAGAGTCTCACTACACAGATTGGACTCGTAGTGATCCTCCTGTTTTTAACCTCCCAAGCTCTAGGATCACAGGCGCACAAGACTACAGGCGCACTTCCCCCGACCCATCTCTGTCGCCATCTCAGCACGCCCCAGGGGCGGGGCCAGCACAGTCCCTGCATCTGCCCAAGCAGGCTCTTTAATCTGCTGAGCTATCTGACTGGCCCTAAGGCTGCCTTCTTCAGGAAGGCAACATTACGTCTCCAAATTTTTATTTCCTAATTTTGAGAGAGAGAGAGAGATTTTACATTCCGAAATAGTCATTCTATTTGAGGTGAAAACCACACAGAGTTACAGCAGTATGAATGGTTTATTTTGTTCAGACAGCAGTGACATAATGTCTGAGAGCTGACTTTCATCGGTCCTCAGAGGAGATGACAATGCCAAGAGAGAAGCTCTGTAGTGATGTGTGTCTGTGTGAATTCGTGCTGTAGTGCAGCCGGCTCGAGGACTGTCACTCATGTCACCTACTTCCCTTTTAATAGGCAAGTCTAAGCCACAGCTCAGCCTTCTAACACAGCTACGTGTGTGTGTGTGTGTGTGTGTGTGTGTTTGTGTGTGTGTGTGAGTGTTTCATATATTGAATTGTGCATGGTCTCACCACACAGCTCAGACCTGCAGCGCCTGTTTTCAGTCTCCTCAGCACAAGGATTACAGGCTTGTGCCACTACCCCTGGACTCTAGCTGGCTCAGCCTGCCCTGGGGATGGGGCTGGCACAGTGTGTGGTGCCAGGGATTGAAACTGTGCTGTGCCTGCCTAAGCGGATGCTTTAGTTTGCTAAATTATGTCGCTGGCCCATACATCTGTTGATATTGTCATGTAGCCTGGACTCTGCTACTTTCCTAGGAATTCATTCATTCATTCTGCCTCTTCTCTCTGTGTGTATGTGTGTCCGTGTAAGCACCCCTCTGTGTGTGTTTAATTTGTTCTTGGGTAGATATTTCTGTGCAGTAGTCACAACTTGAGTAGCAAGTGGCTCCATGAAACACGGGGCAGGGGCGCTTCAGTGAAGGGCTGGCCGCCCTCCCGCTGTCCTGGGGTCTCCTGTCAGTTCTCTGCTCTCGCTTTCCTCAGCCCCTCACCAGCGCGCTACCTACCTCACAGTTTCTCCCTGAGCCACCTTCCTGGGGTTTCATGGCCATGTTTTGGAACGCTTCCCACGCATCGCCTTTCTTGGAACCATGGCTGGTTCTGCCTGGTCCCCCTGATGTTTTGAAGCACCCCAAGGGGTCAGTCTCTGGCCCACCCTCATCTCTACGAGCATTTCCTCTAAGTGACTGCAGCTGCTGCATACTGCAGCTGTCCCCTCCAAGCAGAAGAGCCACAGCATTGTGTTATAGGTGTCACTGCCTTCCCCCGCTCTGAGCTCACTGAAGTACTTCGCTGTCCAACCCCTCTGCTTTAATGGCTCACAGCTCCGTCACCGTAAACACAACACAAGCCAAGCTGTTCTGGCCTCTACACATGCACATAACTGCTCTTCCCCGAGGAGTTCCTAACACGGGACATGCAGCTCGATGCTTCCAAGTCTGGGAGACACCACGGATTCCTGCTGTTCCATGACCTGTGTCCACTCTACTGGCAAACTATATCTCTGTATCCTTGAACTCCGCCGAACGTGCCCATCACTTCTCAGCAGCTCCCACGTCTGCCGAGCCGCCGTCCTGCCCCATCAGGTCTGTCACGAGAGCTTTCTTACTGTTTCCCCTTTCTCTAACTTGTCTTCCCAAGTTCTAGTCTCAACAATCCAGGGCTTCCCCGTTGTAGTGCAAGTCACACCTTGGCATCCTTTCCTACCTCACACAGAATAAACCAAGTCCTTGGGACAGCTTGAAAGTTCTCCAATGACGCCCCTAGTGCCTTTACAGATTCCTCCGTGACCACTGTCTGCCCTCCTTATCCCAACGAGCTCTGCGGCCTCCTGACTGCTTCTCAATACCAGAGGAGCTCCCGCCTCAGCCACTTGCCATTCTGTCTGCCCAAGGGATTTTGTTTACCCTGTCACTTCCCTTACAGATCGTTCAAATAGCTTTTCAGAGGGGATCGTGTTGGACAGCCTGTGTCCTCTACAACCTCTCTGCATCCTCCTACCCTATTTACTGTTCTTAATTCTTCTAATTATTGATATATAGATATCTGTATCTATATATTGTTCTTCTTTGTTTATTGCTCATCTTCTCAATAGAAGGCATATATACATATATTCACTTCTGGCATCTGGAATAACCTTAGAGCTATAAGCACTCAATAAACATGAACTAAAAGAAAAAAAGTGGTGGTTTTTTTTTTTGTTGTTGTTGTTTGTTTGTTTTTGTTTTTGTCTTTTTGAGACAGGGTCTCTCAATGCAGTTCAGGCTGAGCTCAATGCAGTTCAGGCTGGTCTCGAACTTGCACTGATCCTCCTGCCTCAGCCTCCCATGTGCTGGGATTACAGGCATGCACTACCATGCCTGGCTTAAAATCCACCTTTTTTTTTTTTTTTTTTTTTTTTTTGCGGGACCAGAGTTCAAACTCATAACCTTGTACTTGTCAGGCAGGCACTTGTGCCACGGAGCTATCTCCCCAGCCCCTATTAAAAGAAAATTTGAATAGATTAATGTAGAAAGTAACTGCGAAAGCTCCTTTTGCAGGTCGTGCATAATGTGTAGGGTGTATAATTCACGAAGCTGGCAATGACTGCTAATGTAGACACGGTATCTGGTCATAGTCTTTTTTGATGATCCAATTCATTCAAGTAGGGAGTGTATTTCTTAGATTTTTAAGCAATGACATCCACATAGGAGTTAAAAAAAAAAAAAAAACCTTATGAAGCATGGATTATACAAACATCACAGATTCAACTATATGCCAAATACCAATGTGAAGTACTACAGTTACCTAAAAGGAATCCAATGTCATCTGACATATTAAGGAAACTCTAGGTGCAGGCCACTTAGGATAGAATAAGAGTCTGTGTTTGGCTTCACTACCTAGTTCTTCTCTGGCCTCTTTAAATCCTGCTGTGGCTTATCTCCACAGGCAATAAAGGTAAAAAATGGCAGTGGAAAAAGAGGTAAAGACCAGAGGCAAAGCCGGGAAAGCCGTACAGTACAACACTCTACAGGCTGATAGCCCTTTTTATCAATACCATCTGTTCGACAATATAACGAATCCTCTGCCGTTGCTTTTTCGTGTACCTGTATATTCTGGGAGGCTGGAAAGTATGGCCACTATACAACCCAGAACTTGCTACGTACCTTTTGATAATTAAATTAGAGACTTCACAAACTACAGCAAAGTCACAGGAAAACTGTAATACCACATCCTGGCACAATCGCCACCAGACAAAGTTTCCTCCTCGTCTTGAGAGTTTCTCACAATTCTTCCCCATGGCAGTCCCAATCTTTACAGCTTTGAAATCCACAAGAAGACTCAACTCGCGTTCTTCAGGTTTTGTTTCTAATCTAAGTATTAAAATAAGCCAAGAACATGCATTTGTCAAGGTGACAGCCTGGATCTGGACTTGAAATAATACTCTGCTCATCGATATATATTTTTTCCTAACATCATCCTCCCACTTTAGACTTCCAGTGAACCAAAGTCTAGGGTGCAAAATACTTCATTCATATTTTAATTCAAGCAAAGAGAACCTGAACTTAATCTGAAGCTTCCCATACAGTGGTGTTATGAATTTATAACCGCAGCTCCATAATTTATAGGTTGATGGGACATATTTCCAAAACAACCTGGTATGACTAATGAAACAGTACGTCACAGTTCAGCAACCGAACAGCCCTGTTGCTACAGGGCTTGATTTCTAAATCACTGAACTCGTCAGGAGTAGGCAGGAAAGCTTGCATCCTTCTGTGGTGATGATAATAAAGATGGGAAAACAGATGACGTAGCCATGATGGCATTAAGGTTGAACACCATGCACGAACTATCCATTTAACTTTGAGGCAAGATACAAGAAGCCATTTTTGAATTTTCGTAGTTGGCAAATGTTATCCAGGACAGCTTCCTCAATTTAAATCAAAATGATGATGCATGATGATAATAAAGCCTATCATTTATTGAGCATTTTCCATGTGCCAGGACTATTAAAAGCCTTCATGTAAATACATGGTAATAACTGAAAAGTGACCGCAAGATGTTACTGAGTCCTGGCTCCACCGAAGCAGAAGGAAACTTGCTGCTTTTCATCTAAATGATCTTCTAGTTTTTAGCCTTAGACATTTTTTAAAGCTCTTATTTTTATCGGTACTTATTTACATAATGGTTGCACCCAGTCTGTGTAGATGGTATGTGTACAACCCAATTCTTTTACGGTCCCTTCTACTCCACCGCATCCCGTCTCCCTCCAGATCTTGGATATTTTCATAATTAAATCTATCTAGATATCCCGTAATTTTATCAATTTCCTGATTTCTGGCTGCTTCTTACCTTTCCTCCTCTCTCTTCTTGTCTCTCAAACCCTAGCAGAACTATAAGTGTGCTATTCTTTAAGATCCACCGTTTCCTTGTTCTTTCAAAATAGAACTCTCACATGAACCCCAACTTGGTGACAATGTATCAGCGTACGTGACGGAGGTACGTAAGTTAAACATCCTTTCTCAGTTAAGTGCTCCCACCACATAGAATGGTACTGGCTCCCAGCACATGAAGATGCTGCATGTATTTTTCATTGCTCATCTTAGTCTTAAACCTCAAGTAGGTTTCCTGTCACAAAATAATCAGATCCATCAAGCAGAGCGTGAAGAGCACAGATGCGATAAGTAAATTGCACAATTATTGTATGGTGCCATGTAGCTCGTAGGTAGGAAGGATTGCTTGATGAGAAAGACAAAACCTGTCATCAGGTGTTTCCGGGTCTTCCTTCCCCCAAAACTCTCAGTGTCATCTGTCAGGAAGGGGTCTCAGGAAGGCCCACACTCCCTGTACCCCTGGGGGTCAGCGTCTGGGCGGGCACACTGACTCCCAAAGATCTCACTTACTGTCTTGTGCTCTAACTCGGAAGATGTAGCCTTGTGATCAATGAGAAAATAAATATTTGTGGTAAAATATCTAATCTCGTTTACATACAGAAAATGACCATTTCAGAATTCGAGTCCTTTATTAAAAAGAAAATAGGGGGCTGGTGAGATAGTTCAGCAGACTAAGCGCCTGCTTAGACAAGCATGGGGACTGCGGGAGGATTTCCAGCACCACAGGTGGTACTGGCTTCGCCCCCAGGGAGGGCTGAGCTGGCCATAGAGTCCAGGCACGGTAGCACATGCCTGTAATCCCAGCGTTAGAGAGGCTGAAAACAGGAAGATCACTGTGGGTCCGAGCTTCAAAATGAGAGCCTGAAACAACCAAATAAAAAAAGAAAACATGTGTTATTTTATATAGAAGAAATGGATCTTAGGATAATTTTTATTGCAAGAATCTATTTTGTGGGGCCAGCCAAATAGTAGATTTTATTTATTTGTCTAATTATTTTTGTATTTTAGGGAAAGGTCTATAGGGTGTTCAGGATCTCACTGCTAGATCGGACGCATAGTGACCCACCTGTTTCCAGCCTCCCAAGAGCTGGGATTACACGCACGTGCCACCATGCCCAGTCTCAATTGCCATCTCAGCACGCCCTCGGACTGGGGCCAGTACAGCAGGCCCAGGGATCAAACCCCCAGCCTCTGAGCCTGCTTTCAGGTACTTTAATGCACTGAACTATTTGGCCGGCCCTTAGGATAACTTTTATTAATCATGATTTCTGCCAAATTGCTGTGATCAAAATCTCTAAACACATGGCCAACAGAAACAGAAGTCAGAGAGCAGTCGTCCGAGGTCTAAGTCCCAAGACATTTGGAACAAGAAAGGATTAGCGTTGGAGGATCGGGCCGCAGAAGGCTTGGCAGTTGTCTCCTTTCCCTAACAAATGATTAGTTTCAAACGCCAGCAGAAGGCTTAAAAGGCAACTGGCAATCGATTATTTATCATAAATTTAACTTTAAAGGAGAAAGCAAATAATAAGTTACGTCATTCAAATTCCCATGGTCATTCAAAAACAGCCTTGTATTAGGATTACAACAAAGCATGCTAGATTTAGAGTATGGTGAAGTAGTATTTTAGGAATGATGATAATAATCATAAACCCACATGCATCAGATGTACACTCTCCGCTCCTCACCTCTGAAGTGTAGATGCACAGCCTGGGTGGATGCCCACTTGTGTGCCTGTCACAGATAAGCACACTTCTCTCTGGTAGGCAGTTTGCCTTCAGGCACAGGCCACACCAATGTCCCAGCCCGGCTGATCTGACTCTGGATACCAAAAACATGAAAGTGAATTATTTCCAATTCAAAGTAAATATTTTGAAAGGGCACTTGCAATTCTCTCATCGGAATTGCTCACACTGAACACTTCTGGAGGTATCGCATAGTTGTACACTTGCTCAAGTATCTAACGCTTCCACGAACATGTAAGCTAAGAGTCAATGTGAAATAGTTACTAAGTGCCCAGCACTCTTCTAAGGGCTTAGTGAGTCCCAGCTACCTGGAGGAGGGCGCTCTCTCGCACGCGCGCGCTCTCTCTCTCCCCCCCATCCTCCTCCCCTCCCCCTCCCCCTCTCCCTCCTCCTCTCCCTCTGTCTCTGTCTCTGTCTCTGTCTCTGTCTCTGTCTCTCTCTCTCTGTCTCTCTCTCCCAGCGATTGAACTCAGGACCCTATGCTTGCCAGGAAGGTGCTTATTCTACTGCGCTATCTCCCTGGCTCCTTTATCATTCTCTTTTACATGTAAAGCAGAGGAAAAGAGAGTTTAAGAAATTTTCCCCAGATTAAATTCAGAGTAAGAGCCCCAAAGAATAGCTCTATAATCCATATTCTTAATAATCATGCTATGAATAATGCTGATTTGGTTGTGTTTTAAGTTTTAGACAAAATATCTTTCACTTAATCATCACAGTGTGTTTGCGAAATTCTGCAATGGGGAGACGTAAATCTTTTTGAACTGTCATCATCGCAATTTTTCTATATAGTCTGAGTTCTCCAGAGCGCGGTTAATTGCTGCGGAGCACAAAGTTGCGATGGCCTCCTTACGTCCTCCCCTAAGGGATGGACGGAGCCTCGGGAGTGTCGGCGTCACCCTTGGGAGGTTGCCTGTTATCCCTTTAGGGGCAGCTTTCCTCTCCACCTGAGACTAACGATTCTCCCGGGCAAGATCCTCATTAGTTTAAGATTATCACAGCCCTCTGAGGCATCCGATAATCCCCTCCTTAATCAGTAAAGGCTGAGGTTCGGACCACCTCATGGCATCCCATTCCTCATGAACAGATCCATGGTGAACCGACATTTGTCTTTTGCCCTCTCTCTCTCTCTCTCTCTCTCTCTCTCTCTCTCTCTCTCTCTGTCTCCTCTTCCTCCTCCTTCTTTCTTTCTCTTTCTTCCTCCCTCCCTCATTCCCTCCTTCCCTACCACCTCCTCCCCTCCCACCTTCCCTCCCTCCCTCCCTTCCATCATCCTTCCCTTCCTCCCTCCCTCCCTCCCTCCCTGTCTCCCTTTCTTCTTTCCTTCCTTCCTTCCTTCCTTCCTTCCTTCCTTCCACTATAAAACCTGGCAGGGAATTGGGGCTCCCTGCAGGAGTCTCTAATACTTCATTAGCACATCCATTTCTGTAACTCAGTTTCACCAGAATTTTAACTTCAGTGAAGAGAAAGCATTTCAGAAATACACTTAGTGACTTACTTTTGGTCACTTATTTTTACTCAGCAATCTATAAGCCAATCCAGCTGTTGTAGCTTGGAGTTTTTCCAAGGTGAGCAATATAATAGCAGATACATTTTATAAGATTATTTTATAATGAATCAGCCAAAGAATCATAAACAAGAGTGCAGGAAATTGCCCGCTAAAGATCAAAGAATACAGCTGAGGGCCAGGATTCTAATATCCGGCAGAGTCCAGCTGAGGACTAGAGCTCATAACAGTGCCTCCCATGAGTCCAGCTGGAGGCCTAGAGCGCATAACAATCTCTCACACAGATCTTCACTGATCTGCCCTGGGAAGCCCAGAGGTCAGTGGCAAAAGCTAGGAAGTCTGTGCCAGGAGGAGGAAGGTTCTGGGGGAGCGGCTGCACTGGAGCCAGGAGGCGGCGCTCAGAACCCAAGAACCAGAGCTTCCCCCAAGAGCTACCACAGCCATCTCTGCAACAATGATGTCGCGAGCTGCTCGGGTCATGAGGAAAGCCAATGTGACCAGCTGCTCCAGGAGACGGAGCTGTGCGCCATCTTCCCTTCTGGAGCCAGGAAGTGACGCTAAAGTGAAGGACAAGAGCTTCCCCCAAATGAACTGGAGCCATTCTCTGTGAATAAAAGGTCCTGAGCTCCTCCTCCGACAAGAACAGCTAAGTTCATCCGGAAGTCCAGGATGACAAGGTCCCCAGCTAAACAGCCCAAGGGAGCCAGCCGCTCCCAGCCGCTCGCAGCCTCTCCCACAGCTTCTTCAGGCGGCTTCCCTGACATCCTCTCAACTTTTTCTCTAGCTCTGCCTCTTCCGCTGATGGTAATCCTTCTAAGCTGGGCCTTCTACACCCAGCACCACTCTGGTTCACTTCAGCTGGGCGTAACAAGCTGACCGCCAGCTGGGGTGCACCACACCAGGTTATTGTTGATATGGACAAGGAAAGAAAATATGAAAAGTACAGTTGGTATCACCATTGCTTAAGTGTTTTCTGAATGTGAAGCTAGTTGTTTCATTAGCCAGCTAAGGAAAATATGCATTTAGGTCAATGTCATTTGATTAAAATATAATACAAATTACCTAAGTAATTTTAAATTTTCTAGTAGGCATATACAAAAGAAAAAAAAAAAAGAAATGCACAAAATTATCTTTAATGATAATTTTATTTATCACCTATATCAAAAAAAAAAAACAGTTGCATTATGGAGTTGTATAAAATTATTTCTGAAATAAATTAGTTTTAATCATAGTATCTTTGCAATTCAGGTAGTATTTTATACCTATTGTACACTGCAGGAAATCAACTTTTCTTTCTTTCTTTCTTTCTTTCTTTTTTTTTTTTTTTTTTTGTCTTTTTGAGACAGGGTCTCACTATGCAGTTGAGGCTGGCCTTTTGTAGCCCAGGCTGGTCTTGAACTCGCACCAATCCTCCTGCCTCAGCCTCCTGAGTGCTGGGATTACAGGTGTGAGGCACCACGCCCGGCTCAACTTTTCTTTTTATTTATTTATTTTTTTAATTCATGTGTTTGGGTACAGGGTCCTCACTATGCAGTTGGGACTTGTAATGACCTTCCTGTCTCAGCTTCCCGTAGCGCTGGGATTATAGGCGTGTGTCACCACTTCAGTTTTGGGGATTGAACTTGGGTCTTTCAGCTTGCCAAGCAGGTGTTTAGACTGCTGCGCTATATCCCCAGCCTGCCTGCCTCTCTTGCTCCCTCTCCCTCTCCCTCTCCCTCTTCCAGCCTCCCTCCCTCCCTCCTCCTTCCCTGCCTCTCTCTCTCCCCCCCCCATCTCCCTCCCTCTCTCTGTCTCATTAAATTTTGTATATTTTGTAGAGGGTCTCACTGCGCAGCTCAGACTCCTATTGATCTTCCTGTTTTCAGCCTCGTGAACACTAGGATTACAAGCATGTGCCACCAGGCCTGGTCTTTGTGACCCGTTTGGAGCAACCTGGGCAGGGAGTGAGCCTGGGCCTTGCAGTTGCCTAGCAGGTGATTAGAGCTCTGAGCTCTCTCCATACGCCCCCTCCCCTTTCTTTCTTGAGTCAGGTTCTTACCATACAGTCTAGGCTGGCTTTGCACTCTCTTATGCACCCCGCACTGGCCTCAAACTCACAGCCTCCCGAATGCTGGGATTTCACGCATACACCACGAATTCCAGAATAGTAAACATCTTTCAGTGCTTAAATGCAAATGTAATTCTACCAAAACAATATAATTGTTTTTAATGACAAATTTCTTACATCACTCCACTTTTAAGTTTATATTGAAGTTGGTTAAAATTCAATGAAATTTGAAATTCAGTTTCTTATGAGTGGTAGGCACATCTCAAGTTTTGCTGCATGTGACTGGTGTGGCTCTGAGGCGTGGCCTGGACCTCGGTGACTCCCGCAAACTGAGCCTTTGTCCTCTGCCTCGGCGCAGGGGCTCCCCCCCAGCATAGGCGCCCTCATCCCTGTCTCCATAGCATTACGTTTCTCTGCTTGCAGAAGCCTGGTTGCTTTCCGGCCAAATCACCTCTGGATCACAGAATCCAGGCTTTCTGCTTCCTCTCCCAGGAAAGGCCCTGTGATCCGTCACCTGGTAGTCAGCTGCTGCAGCTTCTAGAAGGCCCCTTTCTGGCCCCAGACTCACCCCTGTACCCATGCCATGTGGGTCCCCAGGTGCCTTTTCCCTCTCCACGGGCCCTGTGCCTACTCGCTAGTGTGTGTTGGTGATTCATAATGAGGTACAGGTCCCCAGAAATGTCTTTATGAGTTTTACTGATACAAAGTTACCAAGGTCCCTTTGGCATAGCTTACACGTGATTTTTAATATATGATAATTTATATATTGATTTAAACCTATTTTCAATGTGAAAATAATTTGTGCATGCAGAAAGCCAGACTTTTATATATTTTTTCCATGACTCACACTCCACATAAATGCAATTAAACTTATAAGCCAGCCCAACTCTCTGTACACATCTTTTTTTAATTTAGTACAGGGTCTATAGGGTCTCACTACACAGATGAGACTCATAGTGATCCTCTTGTTTTCAGCCTCCCAAGCCACTGGAATTAAAGACATGCACCACCACGCCCAGTCTCAGTCACCATCTCAGTGCACCCCGGACACCAGGCTGGCACAACATGCGAGGGATTGAACTCCAGTCCCTGTGCCTTCCTAAGTAGGCACTTTAGTCCACTGAGTTATCTGGCTGGCCCCTACTTTTGTTTTCAAAAGCAACATTTATGTGTTATGTTGATATAGTTCAAAAAAATCTTGCACTATACCATATCCTCCGCAAACTAGCAGTATTACTGAATTGCAGATAAAAATCAAGGAACAGGAGTTGGTTTAGCAAAGGAGTTTTAATGCAGGCACCATTTTGCTGGCATGCAAAGCAGAAGGTTCACACATCTGATTGCAGTAGAAAGCTTGGAATAGAATGAAAATGACCATGCGACTCACACAGATAGCAGAGAGCAGTGCGTGTGGTGGGGTCAGGACGCACCTAAGGACAGCTCTCCTCAGAGAGCAGTGGCCAACGATGTACCGAGGCTCAACCCAGCCTAGCCTACCTGTGGGGCTAAGCAAAAATTACACCTGCAAAACTGAGCTCAACTCTGACTCCTACAGGTGACTGGAAAGGACCTAATTTCAAAGTACATATTTAAAGTGTCCAGAATGTAGGTGGACAACCAAACAGACTAAGAGAGTTTAGAGCTAAAACCCTAACCATACAGGAAAACTTCTAACTGCAAGGCCTGGATTCACAATGCATGGTTGGCGTCTTTGTTTGAGGGCCCAGGTTCAGAACTGTGCTTGGTTTAGCTCTCAGTGTCCTAAAACTCCCAGTAATTTTGTCTTTGAAGTTGTGCTTTGTAAATGAAGAGGAATAAGATGCTCGATTGGTCCTGTGGGCAGAAGAGGCCCAGGCAGAGCTCTCAGGTATGCTCAGAAGCCATGAGATTTCAGCGAGACACAGACAAGCAAAGAGGCCATTTGTTAGATCAGTAGCCGAATACAGGAGCACACGCAACCCCAAGAAACCAGGCATCTGTGTCACCTGGAATTCACTTCAATGGACAAAGAAAGCAGTGAAGTCTGAGAAGCCCGGTGACCAGTGCGCACCAAACCCCCTGCCCTGCTGTGTTCCTTCCCAGAACTCCTAACCACACCATGGCACAGAGGAAAGGAGAAACGCGAGCCCGTGCTGCCCCTCCCCTCAGGCCCCTGTGCTCGTCAGTCAGCGTGACGTAGACTCTGGAGAGTGCGAGCACGTGTCAGGAGGATTGGCGCAGCCTTAGCGCTTGTGCTGAGAATAAAATAAGACAGGTGGTGAGTTTCAGGGATTCTGTAACTTAGTTAAGTATTTTGTATTACATTGCACCTGACACGGTCATAAGGAAGAGTATTAAAATTCGTGCTAATGAATTGATTTAATTGTTTTCTCGATCTTGCATTCCCTCAAAGAGTAGAAAAGAGCTCTACAAACCAACAAAGACACCGTAGAAGAAAAGCAAGGGCCCGGCAGGATGGCTCAGTGGTCTAAAGTGCCTGCTTAGGAAAGCTTGGGCAGCTTCAGGGACCACGGTTCGATCCCTGGCACCACATGCTGCACCAGCCCTGCCCTCAAGGCAGGCTGAGCCGGCCATAAAAATAAATAAATAGGGGCCTGGAAGGATGGCTCAGTGGTCTAAAGCACCTGCAGGTGGCTGCAGGCCTCAGGGCAGGCTGAGCCGGCCATAAAAATAAGTAAACAAACAAACAAAAGTTCTGAAACAATAAATAAATAAATAAAATAAATAAATAAATAAATAAATAAATAAAAATGAATAAACAAAAGTTCTGAAACAAGAAAAATAAAATAAAAATAAATTATTAAAAAAAAAAAAAAAGAAAAGCAAAAGCTTTTCATTTGCTGGCCTCAGTGGCTGCCTTTCCTGCTTTTTGAAGAGGTCACTCAATTTTTTTTTCTTTTTGTAGAAGGTCTTTTACTTATGTAGCTAGCAATACACATAGAACCTTTATATTTTACTTCTTTATTTTTTAAATAATAAAACCCTACAGCCCAGCGTTCCAGGTGAAAGACAGCAAGCGCTCCAGGTGGAAGAGCCCTGCTTCCCAGCATCGTGTTCCTGGACACGGCCGCCCCGATCTCCGCCCTGGGTGATGCACGTGACCAGTCCTTAGTGAGTGTGTCTGGGCAGGTTTCCATGGTGACATTTTGAGAAGCTGCACAGAGCTCTGCGCTCTCCACGTCGCCTCTATTCCATGTCAACAGTCTCAAAAGAGAGTGTGTGAAAAGACCTCAAGTTTTGGAGTCAGAAATTATTCGTGGTATAATTTTTTAAAATGTGTTTAGTGCAGGGTCCACAGGGTCTCAGTACACAGATCAGACTCGTAGTGATCCTCCTGCTCTCAGCCTCCCAAGTGCTGGGATTACAGGCCCGTGCAACCACGGCAGTCCCAGTTACCCTCTCAGTGCACCCCAGGGGCGGGGCTGGCAGGACACACCCAGTATCCAACCTCCATCCTGTGCCTGCCTAAGCACGTGCTTCAGTCCGCTGAGCTATATGGCTGGCCCTTCACTATATAAATTTAAACGAATTGGTTAACTTCTGAGTTTCTTTCCCCACCCACCCCCAATCTGTAAGTAGTAAACAATGCAACCCCAATGACATGGAGCTTACCCCCGTGTTGTTCTGTGAGGCCGGAAGTCTCCTGCTGGTCTCTGCTCTTTCTGCCTCTCCGAGCCTACTAATCCTTGTATTACAGGTAATGTCCTGGTGTTCAAGGTCAGAGTAAGGAAGCGTGTACCTGCCCCATTTCCCAGAAGTGGAAATCGAGTCCTTTCCTCAGTCCCTGTGCTTACCTAATCAGGTCCTTAGTCTGCTGAGCTATCTCTCCAAATGTGAAGCCGTGTAGTTCTAATTTACTCCTTTTTAAAAAGCTTTATTTATTTACTTATGTTATGGCTCAGCCTGACCTGTTAGGTGGGACTGGTGCAGCATGTGGTTCCGGGGATCAAACTGTGATCCCTATGGTTGCCTATGCTTGCCTAAGCAGGTGCTTTAGACTGCTGAACCATCTCACTGGGCCGTCTAATTTACTCTTTGAGTTCTAAAATATAACCTTAAATATACACAGTGTTAAATTGTTGTTTAAACCATATAGCCCAGGTGAGAAGCTGGAAACTCACAAACACCAATGAGGATGTAGCAACCAAAACTTCTATTTTTAGTCAAAAAAAAAAAAATCCAGTAAAATAGTAGTCTTAGACAATAGCTACTCTAATTCAGCCAATAACCCATAGAAAAAGCAGCAGGCCAATTTCTCATCCCCGCTAGCAAGATTTTAGTGGGAAGCTTAGATTTTTCACCTTGCCAGGCCATAATGTGGCATCCCAGTTTCCTTCTTCTGGTGTCAGTTGAGGTTGAGAAGCTAGCTGAGAGTCTTGTGCCCACCAGGTACTTGGGGGGTGTGGACTTCCACACCTGACTAAGAGACCTGCCTCCCCACAGCTATGTCAGAAGATGTCTAATGAGGAAATAGCACCTATCACCACCTTCCAGAGTTATTAAGGTACTCAATAACTTCTTCAAAGTTATTGGGTACATGGAACCCATACATAATATCCTTTCAGATACTCCTCCCAGTCCGTGTGCTTTGGGAGCTGTTGGTGTCTCTATATATTGAGGGAGGCCACACTGCACCCTTTTGATCATGTCAACACTGGACCCTGGCTCAGCACAGTGAGTGCAGCCTCTGGTACACCGAGGCCTCCTGAAATTTTCCTCTGTGTGGTTCTCTGGGAGCTTCTGACTAAAGGCAATATCTAGGCATATCGTGGCAAAGCATGTGCAACTTCTGTTGCAGTCTTGGTGCTCTGCTCTGTGGGTAGAGAAATGCCAGGACGATGAGCCAACATCCCGGAAGTACTCTTCCTGGCCGTTCATGTGCCAGGACTGGAGAGTTCATGTGCACATATCTCTTCTGCAGGGCACAGATGACACAGGTGACAGCCTCAACAGTCAAATTTGTATCCTTGTGACTGACAGCGATCTCTGGGCTAAAACAGAAAGCTTAAGTAAGACTCACAGTCCTGTGGCATAGATCAAAATGCCCAGTCAAAATCTAAATTCTTTGTCACTCTAAACATCAGGAAATTTCCAGATAAATAAAGAAATTACAACAGATGCCGAGATAGGGTGGCAGACATATTAGAGTTACCTGACAAAGACTTAAAGTCATCCACCATAAAAATCCTTTAAAAAAATTTCACTAGAAGTGAACAAAGGATTAGAAAGTTTCAGCAAGCAAAAAGCATACGAAAGGATATAGTGAAAACATGGATGTGGCAAAACTCTACTGAGGAATTTTACTAGACCTCCAGAGGAAGAGGGAAGGCGAGGAAAAGTGATAGTAAGTGATAGCTGAGAATTTCTCAAATTTGGTCAGTAACAAACCTAAATATTCAAGGAGCCTAACAAATCCCAAACAGGAGAAACCTGAATAAATTCACCCCAACACGTGTCACAGTTAAACTTCTAAGAGCTCAATAAAAACACACGTGGAAGCAATGAGAAGGCACCTTTCCTGTAGGTAGCGGCTGAAGCCGGAGATGGATCTCATGGGCGGGGCCAGAGCAAGCTGAGCCTCAAGAAGGAAGAGCCCCTGAGGGAATCCGCATGACCACTGGGCTTCAGTCCAGAGCACACCAGGCTCTCAAGATAACCCAAACAGGGGGTTTCTAGGCAGAGGAGTATCACGTGACACCAAGCTACCAAGTGTATAAATGGACACACTGAGGTGGTTGAGCAGTTCCGTGCTTCCCATGCAGAGAGAGAGGGAGCAAGAGCGAGAGCGAGAGCAAGAGAGGGAGAGAGCGAGAGAGAGCGCGCTTCACTTGACTTCAGCTTCCTCCATCTTCTCTTCGTTTCTTCCTCTTCTTGCTGCCCTTGACAGTTCTCACCCTAGGAAGTTGAAGAGCCGCATGGGCCACTGCACTTACTCATGGTAGAAAAACTGGAAAGACAGGGATTTCTCATTAGAAACTAAGGAATTAGGAAAATTAGAACAGTATTTTTTTTTAAGGCTGAGAGAAAAGAAAAACTGTGAGTGGTAAATCTTTTACGCAGGCCCATGAGGCGCTGAGGGTAACTTGTCTTCATTTCCCTTCATCTGACGTAGCCTGCTCTCCCTCTTCTTTCTGGAGAGTATTCTGCCTGCACATAAGTTTTACTGTGCACAGTTTGTTTTGAATGCTAAAGCAAAAACTTGTGATGCTGTATGCTGTACTCCTAGGTACGTGGAGGCAATCGTGAATGGGTACAGATGGAGGAATAGAAAGAACTTTCTGCCTTTGAACTAGGTAAAAATATGGCACCAAACCATCACATAAACAAAAGTCAAAAAAAAAAAAAAAAAAACCTCTCTCCAAGGGCAGCCTGTGTAGAGCAAGCTATCTTAGCAGAGAGTCTGGAGCAGAAAATCGATGTTGTGAAAACTATAGCTATCTGAATGAACATAATGTACCAACACTTGCTTTTAATTCTAACAAAACAGCATGTAAAGCATTAATAAAAAGAGAAACATATGTAGGATGTCTCTGGACTATCTTCAGATTTTATGTGAATAAGAAACTATTCTGGCCCAGTGAGATGGTTCGGTGGTCTAAGGCGCCTGTTTAGGAAAGCTTAGGCAACTGCAGGGACCGTGGTTCCATCCCTGGCACCACATGCAGTGCTGGCCCCACTCCCAGGGCAGGCTGAGCTGGCCATAAAAACAAGACAAAACAAAACCAAAAAACTGTTCTTTAAAAAAGCTATAAAAATGGCACCACATGTTGGCATCAACGTTGTGGAAAAACTGGTTACCATGTATTATTAATTATTGTATGAATGAATGTAATATGTCACCACTTCTCTGGAAAGAGTTTGATAATGTCTTAAATATATAAAGGGAATATTATGCAATGTATTGATTTTTAGTCTGTGCATTGATCTAGAGAAATTAAAGACTATGTTCACAAGCAAATTTGCCCACAAGAATTTATAGTAATTCATTCATAATACTGCTAACAACCCAGTGGCTCTCCAAGGGCAAAGTATTAAATGACTAGAGGCATTCCTACACCGTGAGAGACACTCCACGGTGAAATCTGAGGCACTCTTGGTCACACATAACGAAGAGCCCAGAGGGAGCTCCAGAAAATGATGTTGAACAGCAAAACTCAGTTACGGAAGGTTAAATATGATTCCATCTGAATAACACGATTGAAATAAAAATATGGATTTGAGGGTAGATTAGTAGTTCTCAGGAGCTCTAGTGGAGGGAAACACGGTGGATATACGAAGCGAGACGAGAAGCTTCACCATGATGACAAGGGAACCTCGTGTCTGGAGCATATTGATGTCAAAGTCCTGGTCATAATTGTGTCCTAGGCTTCCTACAAGGTGGAGCCATGGGGAACTGGATTAACAGGAGTGCTTGGAATTATTTTGCTTCATTGCAGGAGAATCTGTAAGTATCTCAAAATGAAAAGCAGAAACATTTGAAAACGTACATGAAACAGTCTCCTCATCTGCCACAAAACCTTAAGACTACAGGGAAACAAAAACCTTGAGAAACTTTTCTACAAATACTTTGTAGGGTATGAAATGACAACTTACACTGCTCTTAAAAGTAATTCATTAAGAGGGGATATCATGGGATAGTAACTACTTTACGCCCTAGGAGCAGTTCGCAGCAAATCTTAAATGTCATTCCTTACTGTAGATTTTTGTGTGACATCCTTTGACTCTTGATTTTTCAAGTGATCAACCCTTGGAACGCACATAAAGGTTTAGAGTGGGAAGAAATCGAAAAGGTCATCTAGATAAAATTTCTCATATAAAAGATAAGAAAACAAAGGCCCTGAGTTTAAATGGGGTGGCGAAGGGCACACGACGAGTTTCAGGCAAAGCTGGGTCTGGAACCCACGTTCTCAGTTCTAAGGCCAATTCCCCTTCTACTCATAGTTTAAATTTTTCACTTGTTTCGGTTCGTGCACAAACCTTGAAACAACTGTGCCTTGTGAATCTGGTTTCTTGTTGGCTCATGTAATGTGGAAATATGTGCAAGAATTTTTATGAATAATTTTTAAAAGAACTGTGAAAACCTTTCAGTTTTCCTACTCTGTTTAAAGAGTACAAATTTATCAGGAAGAGGAAGTTGGCACAGACAGGGTATTGGTGACCTTCAAGTATAAATCGAACTCTCTCGAACATGAAAACGACATTCAAAATGCTGGGCTTGATTTAAATGATCCAAAAATATTATATGGAAACATATAAGTAAAAAAAAAAAACAAAGCTATAGGACACAACTATTAATGTTCTTCAAAAATGGCTCCCACTCTTCCAGAAACCATTAAGTTAACAATACACCACAACACATTTTAAAAAATTATTATAGTTTATTTCTTATGTACTTGGTATAGGGTCTCACTATGCAGTTTAGAGTCATAGTGATCCTCCTGATTTCAGTCTTGTCAATGCTGAGATTATAGGCATGCACCGCCATGCCCAGTCTCGGTGGCCAGCTCAGTGTGCCCCGGTGTCTGGCACCTCATGTGGTGCTTAGGATCAAATCCTGGTCCCTGTGCTTGCCAAAACAGCTGCTTAGTCCACTGAGCTGTCTCACTTGCCCTGCACAACACGTTTAAAATTAGCTTTTCTCTCACTTGGGTCAGTTCCACATATGCCAATGATCATACTTTAAACTTTTTCTTTTTTGGATAAATCAGTGAATCCGAAGACTTGGATTAAAAACAATCTTTGAGAAAAGAGTCATATGGCACTAACTGCACACATTCTCTGTGACCCTATTTCTCATTTGCTGAAATTTCTAAATCCTTCCAAGTTGCCAGATTTTTCTCCTCATGTGTGGTGTCTGCTTCCTCTCTCTAATCTTTCTCAGAACGTGTCTCTGCCCTTGGCGTGCCTCCTCCCCTTCCTTCCTGTCCTTCCTCTGTTCTTTCTTTCCCAGCTGCCCCTTCTTGCCTTTAGCTCACATCTGTCAGGCTCTGTCTCTCCACTGGTGCCTCTTTCACGTATACTGTGTATTCTCTTCCTCTTGGCATCGCTTTCTGCTCTGACCAGAGAACTCATCTCATGCATGCTTCTGGATTTCCTCACAGGGTACATAATTCTGGATTTCTGGAGCACACAATTTTCTACCATGTAACCTCAAACAGACCTCAAAGTAAATCAATGATTGGTAGTTTGGAGGATGCTGTGATAGGGATGTAAATGGACTTTGTGTCTGGCCTTCGACTAGAAATTAGGTGATCACTTCTGAGTATTTGTGAAGTAGAGTCTAATGCGCGGGGTTCCTGAAAACACCCAGAAAGCATGAGTACTTCTCAGTCTTAGAGACATAGTAAAGGTCGCTGCGTCATTTGTCCTGGTTACCATGGTTTCATTCTAAGCTGCCTCCCAAAGGCCATGTATTTGGAGGTGGGGCTCTGGAAGGTGACCGTTATTCTCATCAGTGGATCAAGCACAGCTGCATTCATAGCTGGAGGGGGTCCCTGGAGGCCAGGCTTTTGGAGGATCTGTCACTCTGGCTCAAGGTCACTGGCTACCCCAGGTTGAACAGCTTTCAACCTGCGCTTCCTTCAGACCATTTCTAATTGGGACCCAAACAGCCCTGGGCTGGACCCTCTGAAACCACAAGCTTATACACTTATCCTTTAAGTTGTTGGTTTCAGGCAATTTGTTCCAGAAGTGGGAAAGTGACCCATGAACACAGAATGATTTAGATTTTGCTTTTCGTGTTTTTCTTACTATACTGCGGCATTTAGCAGGACCTCTGCTTTTATAATAGCATGATGTTAAGAACTTCACCCAGTTACACTAGAACTTTATGATGTTGATGATAGCAAAAGAAATATTTCTAGGAAAATAAGTAAGTAGAACCAAAATCAGGCGCCACATGCTACCCATTCAGCGATGTATGCTCACTAGGGGAACCCTCACACATGGGAAGGAAGGCACCCCCAGAATCTTGCTGCTATGGTCTCTACAGATTCCTGCCAATCCCTTTATTCTCCTTGATTGAAAGAAACTAAAGAATCCTGGATTTCCACAGTTGGCTGAGTACTAGAAGAGGAATTGGGATAAGAAGAGCTGGGGCTGGTGTAGGGAACCAGAGGGCCGGGTGTGGTCGAGTCATGGCCAGAAAGAACCAGCTGCAAGGGACTGTCGGCAACCCAGGAAGCAGCATTTATGCTACAGGGGAGATGTGTGCCGAATAAAGCTTTCGCTTGATTTTTTAAATGTGACCCTGGGCATGGATATATATACCAAGCTCTTTCAGCTATGTAATTTTCATTCAAGTAATGTGAATACAGTTGATTTACAAAGATAGGATCCTATTCAGTCGCTTGGAATCAGAACGAGAGGGTAATTCCCTTCTAATATTCTACATCCTTCTGCAATGAGTCTCAGCTCTCCAGAAAATGATGTGTAATATAAAGACACAGGGAGAAATTTAGTTTTGTGCGTAATGCTGCAGACCGGCTCAGCAGTTTCACTGTCATCATACCTACTCTCTAAAACACTGTTGCATATGCAGCTTTTCTTTAAAAGCGGTGTTAGCGTGCCACTTGTAGGCGTGTGAGTATACCAAGCTCTTAACATTTTATACTTTTTAGTCAGAAAAAGAGGATTAATATTGAAACAAATGAGATTTATTTAGCTGAAGTGAGAGAAATAGCTAAGTAAATCGTTTATCTAATGCTCCTAACATAGACTGTAGGAACTACTCGCATCTAACAAATTTTTTAAAAATATTCAGTGAACGTCATGAAGAATCACCCTGCTTATACAGTCTGGCATCAGGTAAGCAAGAAGTCTGGAGTACAGCCTGCGAGTTATACTGCTAGCCAATTTTGTGGCCATGCCAACACTATTTGTGAACTTAAACACACCCAATGATTGGGCTCACAGTGCCAAAGGACAGACTAAGAACCAGGCCTAGAGCTCGCAGGACCGGAAGTGGCTGTGGGCCAGTCACCTGTGAGAAGGGAGTGAGATGAAGGCCCCGATGTTCACGCTGGCTTTCTGCACAGCGCCGCCTTGTGGACTACTTTAACTTACAAAAGCGGTTCAGAAACAACCTAACCGTAGCTTACTATAACATTCTTACTTTATAAACTTACCAATTTTCTAAACTCTTGGACTCTGTAATAAACACTTAGAACATTGATACATTAATACATCTGTACAAAAATATTTCCTTCTTGATATCTTGAGTCTACTGACTTTTTTAATTTTATAATTTGTGTTAGGCTTTTCAGTGTTACTAGAAACTAGTCAGCCACACATTAGCCTAGGTCTCCACAGGGTCAGAACACCAAACAAAATGAGACAGAGCAAGAAGGATGAGAGACAAAGGCGTTAAATTAGAGTCACAAAGATTCCGTTTGCAACCTACTGGCTGCTGAAAATAATTCTTAATTTTTATTTTTTGAAGAGAATACAAAATGGTAAAGAAGGAAGATGAGGAAGAGCAGGAGGAAGAGGAGCAGGAACAGTACAGAATTTCTCTAGGCAAAATAATAGGAATCTGACCGTGGTTGTTGAATCACAATGTTATCTTCAAATTAGTTATCAAAATTACCAGACATAAGCATGCAAAATTGGTTTTAAAAAGTTACAAAATAAATTAAAAAGAAGAAAAAAAAATAAGCATCAACTATTCTTTCAATAGACCAGCAGAAATCAGCAGTAAGTAATGTTAACTTGTAGATAGATATGTGCATATCTCTTTGAGTGGCTGCTTTAATTTCTTGGGATATAGACGTGGGAGCTGATTGCTGATTGATCCAGTAGTTCTTTTTTTTTAAATTTTTTGAGGAATCACACTACTTTTTTTTTTTTTTTTTTTTTTTTTTTTTTTTTTTTTTTTTTTTTTTTTTTTTTTTTTTTTTTTTTTTTTTTTTTTTTTTTTTTTTTTTTTTTTTTTTTTTTTTTTTTTTTTTTTTTTTTTTTTTTTTTTTTTTTTTTTTTTTTTTTTTTTTTTTTTTTTGGTCTTTTTGAGACAGGGTCTCCCTATACAGTTCAGTTCAGGCTGGCCTTGAGCTCACTTTTGTAGCCCAGGCTGGTCTCAAACCCTCATGGATCCTCCTGCCTCAGCCTCCCAAGTGCTGGGATTACAGGTGTGTGTCACCATGCCCAGCCTTACTACTTTCCGTAGCCATAGCATAATTTTGTATTCCCAATGAAAATATATGGAAGTGCCAATTTTCTCAAAGCCTTACAAAGAGGAATTATGCCTTATTGACTTCATTTGGCTCGTCATTTTGATAGGGGTGCCCTGAGGAATGGGAAGGGGTGTCTCACAGAGGTTCTGGCTTGTGCCACCTTAGGACCAGTGACACTGGACATCTCTTCATAAGCTTGTTCATCGTCTGTGCATCTTCTGTGCAGAATTGTCGATTCAAATTTTTTCTTCTTTTTAAGATTTAAAACAATTTATTTTTCACATGTGAGTGGAGTGGCGCACAAAGGGACTGTGCAGCTCCAGGCAAGGCTTCCCTCCCAGAATCCCGGGCTTCAGGTCACTTTGGCCCTGGAGACAGGAAGGGAGGGGCAGGCAGGAGCACTGCACACCTGTCCATCATCCTGCTCCACTTACACCTTCCAAGATGGCGGCCACACATGGCTACTGGGCACATGAAATTACTCTTAACTGGATTTGTAAGGCTTTCTTTGAATAATCTGAAGAGTAGCCTTTCACCAGAAAAATGACTGAGCAAACATTTTTCTTTTATTGCTATGGTTTGCTTTTTCACTATGTCCATAGTCTCTTTGGTGCATATTTTAAATTTTGATGTAGTCTCCTTTGTCCTTTTCTGCTATTGCCTATGTTTTCTTAGTTTTCAATTTTATTGGTCCATGTTTGCACTACATAATTTATGTTGGAAGGCACGTGCACAGCTACAGCATGTCTTCATCCTTTGTGTCTCCTACTCCATCTCTGAAACCCCTTCCCATCTGCAAGAGATCTACCTCCCTTGTTCCTATTGTCTGCTTTTTACCTATTTTTACAATTTCTGGTACTTTGGTTTTCTCGTACAGGACAAGTTGTGTAATATTTAACCTTTTGAGTGTGATTCACTTAACACTATGGTCTTCAGTTACATGCCTTTTTCTACAAATGACTCAAATTTTAGTCATTACGGAAATGCAAATTAAAACAACACCAAGATTCTGTCTTACTCAAGAAAGAATGGTGATTCTGAAGAAATTAAATAATACCAAGCATTGGCCAGAGATGGGGACATAAGATGGGGATGCGAGGCCCCCTTCTACATAAACTGGTCCAACCACTGCGGAAATCAGTACAGAGATGCCTCAAAACATTAAGTAGAAATCACAGATTTGTGTTTCTCTTCCTGGAATTTCTACTTGTGTATCTAGAATGTCTATTCTATTTCTACAATGTATAGAAATTCTACTTGACTCAGCGGTTCTCCTTGTAGGTATCTTCTCTAAAAAGTTAAAAACACATACATAGTGACCCTTCCATAATCCTTAACTGGCTGACACAGCAGCTAAAGCTTGAAAGTGTCCTAAATGTCCACCAGTAGATTAAGAAAGAATATTAGGTATTTATACACAACTAGCCACTTTTTTTCTTTTTTTTTGCTGGTAAGAATTTGCTCATTTTAGCTCGTACATTTGCCTGTATGTGGTATTTGCCTGTATAAGGTAAGAGCCAAATTTATTCTTTCACTTGTGGACATCCAGTTTCCCCCAAAGATTATTTTTGCATTGAGCAGTGTTGGCATCCTTGTCAAGAATCAGTGAATCTCATTTTTTCAGGGTTACTTATGTCCTCTATCCCATTGGTCTGAATGTCAGTCTTCAATGTCACACTCTGTGTGACTATTGTTGTTTTATATTAAGTCTTAAAATTGAGAAATATCAGATAGCCGACTCTGCTTCTCTTATACAAGATTGGTTTAGCTATGCAGAGTATTAGAATATTCCCTGTGAATTTGAGGATGTAGTTGTTCTATTTCTCCAGAAAAACGAAATTAGGATATTGATAGGGGATATTTTGAATTTATAGATAACAATGAATAGTATTGACAACTGGTCAATATTAGTTGAACATGGTAACAATATTATCAAACCATAAACACGAAGTGTTTTTCGCTTGTTTATGTCTTTAAAAATTGTGTATTTAAAAATATTTCAGCCATATTTTGCAGTTTTCATGGTATAGTCTCTTGTCTTAACTTATTTCCAAGCATTTTATTATCTTATAGTAATACCTTGGTGGTGCCATAGTCATTATGTTTCACTATCACATTGCTGATATTAATGTACAGAAATACAACTGACTTTTTAAAGTAATTTTATATCCCGCTACTTTCCTGAAATTATTTATTGAATTCTGACCTATGTGTGCATGTGAGACAGAGAGAGCTTTAACATTTCCTACATACGTGATCATATTTGCAAACAGAGGTCATTTTACTTCTTTCCTCCCATGCTGCATTTCTTTTACACTTTTTTCCTACCTAATTTCTTTGGCCCAAACTTCCCGTACTATGTAAGATAGAATTAATGGAAACAAGCATCCTTAACTGGTTCCTTATCTTTCAGCAAAAGTTTTCACTTTTTCAGCACTAAATATGATGGTATCTGCTGAGTTTTTAAATATTTCTGTCATCTGTGGATTTTTAAAATATTGCCATGTTTATGTGGAGATATTTCCCTTTGAGGCCCTCCAGGCCTGAGAGCTTTTACGATGCATGAGTTGGACTTTGTGGGATGCTTTTTCTTCATCAGTTGAGAAGATCATGTGTGGGTGTATTTTCCCTTCTTCGTTCTATTCATATGAATATTACACTAGTTGAATTTCATATGTTGAAATATTATTACATTCCAGGAATAAATCCCACTTGATTAAAATGTTGAATCTTTTTAATATGCTGTGGAAATTTGTAGGCCGGTATTTTGTTGAGGATTTCACAGTAGCGTTCATCAGGGATATTGGTTTGTAGTTTCCTGGAGGTGTCAGTCTGGTTTGGGTGGTAGCTTCTGAGAACGAGCCTGAATTTCCTCCTTTCTCTTTGTGTTTTTTGGAAAGAGCTTGAAGAGGTTGATGCTGTTGCCTCTTGGAAGGTTTGTCGAATTTGGGCTCTGTTATTACTGTGAGATCTTAGTTTACTGACTGTCTTGTTTACTGTTCATTCATTGCTGGGACAAAATACCTGACATCCCAAATTAAGGAAGGCAAGGTTTATTTAGCTCACAGTTAGTGGAGGTTTCAGTCCATACTCGGCTGGCTCCAAGGCTGAGTGGAACATGGCAGAGGGCAGCAGTTCATGGGGGTGGAAAACAGTAAAGAGCAAAAGGAAGAGACACAGCTGCACCTTCTCGCAAGCCTCTCTGCTTTCCTTCCACAGACTGAGAAGACCAGAGCTCCTCCGAGCAAGTGGAACACTCCATCCTTCCTCAGTTCCCTTTTATATCCTTTAAGTGATGAGTTGCTCCGGGGAGGGAGGCACACCTCCACACCCCAGGCTGTGGAATTGCTGGGCCCATTTAGTGAACTTCCAACTTCTCAGGCTGACTCAGTGAATCAGTCACCGTCTTTTCTGAGTCTGTTCACATTTTCTACTTCACAATTCACTCAAAGCAGCTGAGTGTGCATAGGAATGTGCGTATTCCCCTGAGATTATTCTAACACTGATTTATCAGAATATTCATAGTATCCCTTATAGTCCTTATGTCCTTTCATAGTAAAATTGGTGCAAATATGCCCACTATTATTAGTGATTTTACTTTCTTGAGACTAGACTTGACTTGGCCTTGAACTCGTGGCAATCTTCCTGCTTCGGCCTCCCAAATGCTGGGATTATAGTTGTGTACCCCATGCTTGGCCTTTTTTAGGTCTTTAAGTAAAAATCTAATTCTTTGTTTTATTTATGTGCAGCATATTTTTCTATTCCCTGTTTTATTTCTGCATTAGTCTTCATTTTCTTCCTTCTGCTAGCTTTGGTTTCACCTTACCCTTTTTGTGTTTTCATAAATTATAGAGTGATACATTGCGTATTTGAGTTTCCTTCTTTAATTAGAGGTACAAGCTTTGTGCTTGGTGCTAGCTTTGCTGTACCTACTCATTTTGTCATTCTGTGCCTTCATTCTTACTTGTCTCAAAATAGTCGTTTTATTCTTTCTTTTTTTGGTGGTGATGGTACCAGGGATCGAACTCAGGACCTTGAGCTTGCCAGGCCAAGCCCTTATTCCACTGAGCTATCTCCCCAGCCAGTGCTCATTCTCTTTGAACCATTCCTTGACCATGAGTTGAGCAATGCTCATTTCCACATGTTTTATGGATTTCCAGTTTTGTTTCCACAGTTGATCTCTGCTTTTGACCTATTGTGATCACAAAAAATTCTTTACTTGATTTCAATTTATAAATTTATTAGGGTTTGTTTTTTGACCTAAAATATGGCCTGTTCTAGAGAATATGCTGGGTATGCCTGAGAAAAATACACATCTGCTGTGTTGGGTGAAATGTTCTGCTGGGTCCACTTAGTGTGGCTCAGGTCTTCTAAGTCCTTCACAGTTGGTCATCTATCTGGCTGTTCTGTCTGTTATTGAAAATGAGACACGGAAGTCTCCTACCATTACTGTAAAGCTATTTATTCTTTGATGCTGTAAATATTTGCTTTATGCAACTGAATATTTTTAGATGTATGTGCGCGTGTGTGTATACATATATGTTTGTGTGTGGTGAAGGATGAATTATGTCCTTAAAAATACAAAGCAGGATTGGAAAGTCAATTCCTGCCCTTAGGGATCCTGCAGATCTCTCACTCAGATGTGTCTGCCCGTGGCTGCCGCAGAGAACACACTGAACAGCAGCCTCGGCCTCCTCACCTCAGAGTCAGTGTGGAGTTCGGGTCCGCTTCCTCTGGGCTGTTCCCAGCCAACATGAAGCAGGCCAGGAGTGCTAGAGCCCAGCTAGTCCACCCAGCCTTTCTGAGGGACTCCCCACTGGCTTGGCTAAAGACTTCTAGAAATATCCTGCAATCTCTAGTCATTCTGTGTCATTCCTTTTCTTTGTGTTTTGCCTGTCATAGATATCAGACCTGCATCCCACTCTGAAGGCCTGGCCTCCCACACTTCCTCACCATCTTTGATCCCTGATAAATGTCGCACTCAGTAAATCTCCTCAGTTGACTCTTATCTTGGGTCTTCTCAGAAAATCTGAGCTGACAGTATCTCTCCCAGAGGTGGGGAAAAGGAGAGCTATTCTGGAATTCGGGTACTTTTTCTTAAAAATCTTGGGTCCTCACTTCCTAAAATGTCTGGAAGAACACCCAATTCACAAGTCGCCTTCATCTTAAATATTCATTCTGTTTAAAGTTCGAGTCCTCAGAGAGGCTTCTTTAAATAACACTATATGGCACTGTCTCTTCTCCCACATGCTAGTGCTTCCCTGTGTGAGGCCTCCCTGCCCCATCTTATGGGCTCAAGATGTTAGTGACGGCAGTGTTGGTAGCTAGAACTTACTCTAATGTTCTCCAAGCTGGGCACCAGTATGAGCGCTCAGTCTCCCTAACGTCCTTGCAAGGTATGCATTCAGCATGAGCTAGCCGATCCACTGCTCTACTCGAAATTAAGAAAAGATGGCTCTTCCCCAAATAACTTACTTTCTTCCTGTCAGAAAATTATTGTCTCATACTGATAGTCTTAAATGGAGACATTTTATTGCCTTATGATAGAAAAGTGTTGCTGGAAGCCTATAAACTATCATGTAATGTGACTGGAGCCTTCCTAGAGGTCGTAGTTCTCCACAATATACAACCTGCAGAACTATGTGGTAGCTCTGAGGTACGACCAAAGGCTCTCAAAAGACATTTTCCCCTATATTACTAGGGCTGTGACGGTGGTACAGTACTGGGGAACATGATTTATGAATATAAGCAATGGGAAACATACCATTATAGGCATTTGAAAATATGCCAAATATCATCCATAAATTAACTTTTTACGACTAGTGTATGGCTTAAAAAAGGTGTTGCTCATTTATTAGCTATTTTTATCCATTAGAAAACTTTTTATCTTAAAGGAGTGATTGCATTAAAGGACATTTAAGTATCTTCTGAGTTGGAGGAGGTTAACACTAAAATATATGTGAGTTTTATTTTTCTCAGAATGAATAATAATAGAATGGGTGGTCAGTGTACTGTGCTAGTCATCAATTATTGTTATACACTCCCTACATGAATCGCTGGTTTAAAAATCATTTAAACACAAGAAACATAATGAACATAATTTAATTCATTGCTTATGCTTCCAAGGATAATTTAGTATACTACGTTGCCTAAAGTCAAGGTTATATGCATAAACTAAAAGTGAAAAGAACCTCGCTAAACCATAATGAGTCATATAGTTGAAACAGACTGAATTCTATGTACAACAGAAACTCATATGTTGGGACCCTAAGTCTAGCGTCCCACAAGCTTCAGGAAGTGACCAAGGTTGGCCAAGGTCATGAGGGTTGGGACCTTATCTGGCAGGATCTTGGCCATGTGAGGGAGACAGAGGTGGGGCTGTTACAGCAAGCTGAGATGCTGGGAGGAAGCTCACCCCCAAAGCCGCCCTTCTGGACCTGCAGAAAGGAGAGAGAATACGTTTCTGTCCTTAGGCCATCAGCCAGCCTGCTGCGTTCTCGTAGGGCAGCCCAAGCAGACGTACACAACTGCTGGGCTTTGAGGAGAGACTCAAACTCCATACTACATTTAGCAAAACTTTCGAAGATTTCAGTTATAAAATTTGAGACACTCAAATTTAAATGAATTTACAGTTTTAGCGAATGCTTTTGAAGTATATTTAACTGAATAAATGTTTTAGGTAGAAAGTACATAACCTTCATGTACTAATTAATTTTTCTGAAAAGATCACATACAGGCTACAATTCAGATTTGTAGACAGAACATTTCTGTGGGAATAATCTGATCTTTCTCTTAAGTTCTGATCTTCTGGCTAAAAAAATATAAACAGACAATAAATATAAACCCAGTTCTTGCTAAAAGGTTTAAGACTTCATTATTTCATTCAATGTAATTTTTTAAAAATATATATATATTTAGTATAGAGTATATAGGGTCTCACTACGTAGATCAGACGCACAGTGATCCTCCTGTTTTCAGTCTCCCGACAGGTGGGATTACAGGTGCACACCACCTTGCCTAGTCTCAGTCACCTGCTCAGTGCACCCTAGGGGGTGGGGTTGGCACGGCAGGCCAGAGATGGAAGCCCCGTCCCTGCGTCTACCTCAGCAGGTACCTGAGCTATCTGGCCTGCCCTCATTTAATGTAATTTGATTAGTGTCTGTCTGTCTGTCTGTCTGTCTGTCTCTCCCTACTCTTTCTCCTTTTAGAATGACCTGCAGGCTTACTGAGGAAGGCCTATGACATGTGGGTCCTCATGCCGGAGGATACAAGGTCTGTGAGTCTTCCTGGTTCCTTAGAGCCTTCTGTCTGCCATTCCCTGGTTACCAAGGCAATGCCTGCTCTGAGATGAAGACAGGATCATGAACTTCAAACACAAAGGAACTGACAATCCCTCCTACCTCTTCAGAATTTGGTATAAGTTTCTCTACTTGTGATGGGCAACAAAGGCTTAGTAATGAGTGTGAAGTGTGTGTGTGTGTGTGTGTGTGTGAATGGGCTTTGTTCTTTTAAAGGTCTCCAGCTTTAAAAATGTCTGCCTATCTGACACTCCCGAATGCTGTTCACATGAGTGAAGAATGGTTAAGTGTAATAATGCCTTATGTAAGCATTATTCTAGCCAAGCCCTACATTCCATAACCAAGCATATTCCGTAAGTTCCAAATTCATAAAGATTTTGAAGATGCATGATTCTAAGTAGAGTGTAAAGACCTAGTAAAATCCACTCAGTAGGTCAACCTGATAGCTCAGTAAACTAAAGAACCTGCTTAGGCAGAGTACAGTGGCCGGGGTTCCATCCATGACATGCTTTGCTGGCCCCACCCTAGGGGGGAGCTGAGAAGGCCAGTGAGACTGGTGCAGGCCTATAATCCCAGCACTTGGGAGGCTGAAAATAGGAGGATCAGTATGAGCCTGATATACGCAGTGAGACCCTACAGACCCTGTAGGCCCTGCCCTAAATACAGGAAAAAAAAAAAGTATTATAACTCAGACCTGGAAGGCTGCAATCTTCCTGCTGCCTTTCCCACACAGCCTTGGTAGCCTGTTTCTGACAAAATAAACTCAGCATCAGACTCAAAATATTCAATTGCCTGAATTAAAATTTTGATTATAAGCATGCACAGAAAATGAAAGGAACTAGTATGAAAGCAGGAGTCGGGCCGAGGACTGACACACAGGACCTGTGCCTTGTCCCTGTGCCCAGGCAGACGGGAGGGACACTCCGCGCAGCGGCCCAGCCCTGTGGCCCTGACCTTGGCATCCTGTAAAAGCCGCCCTCATAACCTGTAGCTGTGGAGCACGTACCATCCAAGAGCTCTGCTATTCTTTCAATCCAAACTTCATCTATCTCCCCTAAATCCACCCTATAACTCGATGTCACTTTCCTTTGCTTTCAGAAACAGAAAACCATCTTCAAATTTGAAAAGCAGAGGCCAAGCAGCATGTAATTCTGCTCACAATGGGTCATTATAAGCCTCACTGGAATTAATTACTGAAAACATGCACATGTAATTAATTTTATGCAATTTGGCACCATCTGCACATGCATTATTTTTGTTCAAAACTGGTATACTTTGATATAAATTGAAATTGATATGAATTTTAAGAAGGCTAAAATCTGTACCTTTGTTTGTGTCATCCAATTAGACCAGGAAATTATACATGAGAGAATGCCCTTTCAAAGTTACAGACTTTAAAGATAGATTTCAAGGGGCCGGTGAGATAGCTCAACGATCTAAAGAGCCTGCATAGGCAAGCTTAGGCAAGCTCAGGGACCATAGTTCAATCCCTGGCAGCACATGCTGTGCCAGCCCCACTCTCAGGGTAGACTGAGCTAGAAAAAGAGAGAGAGAGAGAGAGAGAGAGAGAGAGAGAGAGAGAGAGA